>JARVGS010000400.1:7874984-7887107 GCA_031762315.1 Hypsolebias antenori | reverse complement strand
AGATGTTCTAATTTTATGCCGTAAAATTAAACTGCCAATCATGCGTAAATATTTGTGTAATTTGATGATTTGAAAAAGCTCTGTTCACGTGTAGAGTAGCATGAGGCAAGATTACATCGTCACCTAGCTTGCGTAAGATTGTTTACGTATTGAAGTCTACTAACATTAAATTTATGCATCTGCTCATACACACGCATGTTATTGCTGCTGTGTTCGGCATATTGTTTTTGTATTACTGCTTAGCATATTCATTAAGTTGGTGCTCCCATTAAGCATGTAAATAGTCGACCCAAACTTATGAGAACCGTGCTGCTGTTGTTCGATGTATTGCTTTGTACGGTGGCCCTAAGGTGTAAATGAACAAGATTGGAAAAAATGGAATTACATTTGAAAAAAAACAGCAAAAACAATAAAATCACAAGAGCATTTGAAAAAACGGAATTACATTAGAAAAAACAGAATTACATTAAGCCAAAGCGGAAGTGGCTGAAGTGGACATTTTTTCAAATGTTGTGATTTTGTTATGTCTGTTGTGTTTTTTCAAATATAATTCCGTTTTTTTCAAATGTTGTTCATTTACACCTTAGGGCCACTGTAGTTTTGCACTATTAATGACCATCTTAGATCTTTTAGCATACCGTTGGGCATTCGTTCAGCGTATGTCTTATCTTAGATCCTTATTTACTGTTTCTTTTTACACTTTATATTTTTGCTATTGTTGGATGTAACTGGGACCCTGAGTACACAATTTTGTTCCACCTCATGTACCACATGCAATGAGAAAGACAATAAACACCCTTGAATCCTACAGAGGAAGGCAGAGTCCTTATTTTACTTCCACTGGTTTGTAGAGTAACCAGTTTGTGATTTTAGTCTCTTTGAGTTAACCCTTTTGAATGACTCACCAATTCTGAAGTCACAGGTCTGTGGCACATCATCACTTGCAGCAGCCTTTGTTCTTCTCACTAAAGATGGACCTTTATGACTCTGTCTGTGTGTTTGGACTTGTCTCCCTGAGGGTATTGCGTGATGGATAAGAATGTAAACATAAGAGCTTTGTCTCAGTGCTGTATATACGTACATGCACTTAAGCGAGAAGCAGCATATATTGCTTTGATTGTACAAGAGCAGCTCATTTAAATCTGACTCTGAAATGGAGGTAAGACTCAGATAAGTGTGTCTAGTTGGTTATAGACTTGTGTACTAATGAAGGCAAAGTAAAGGGTAATGCTCCTGTGCTTTTACCTTCTTTCCCCCCAGCATTCTATTTTTTCCATGAGACGAGCATATTTTTTACTGGTCTCTTCAGGTTGTGCTCACAGCAGCCCATATCTCTTCATCCTTGGCTCAATGATGAAAAGCAGATAATGGCATATTTGTTTTCTTGTTATCACACACATGCTTATGGTTCTTTTTCTTGGTCTCTGTTCACTGCCTAAAAAGTTGGGTTAAATGGATGGACTTTCCCACATCCAGGAGCATGAAGTTTTGTGCCCTTACCGACACTGCTCTCTTTCTCCAGACTGTATTGTTTGATTTCCTCCCACAGTCTGAGGACTGCATTCAGAAGGAAGCTCAAGAGCTTTGCAGTCGTGGCACGAGCAGCTTGTTGATGGGCATGATTTTCAGTTTCTATTGTTTATGAGTAAATAGTTGGTGGTGTGTCAGCAACATAGTAACTTTTAAACTTTATTAACCGAGAAGAGATGACCCCTGATCAAGTTCATGCTGCTGTTTAAATACTGTGAAGCAAAGATTGACAAGTGGAGTTTTAACACGAGTAAATGCATACACAGGCAAGTTCACACAGTTTGATGTGCAAATTCCCTTGTTCATAGTAAAAACAATAACTACATGGAAAAGTTAGAAATTCCTGAGGCATCAGTTGAAGTTGACTATTTTTTATTCTTTCAGAACATTTAAAATATTAGGAATTGTGTGTGTTTTTTAAACTTTTAAATCAAACATTTTTTGACGGATTTGTGTGCCTGCTTTGTCTTCATGATGTCATGCTTATATAAAGCCAGAAAGCATTTAAAGTGAGACTTTAGTTTCTGAGAAGAGGCTGGATAAAGAAATCCAGGTCACTGCTCTGTAAAATGGGTGCCTGTTGTGTGCACTGAATGCAGGGGCTGTGTGTTTTCCCCTGCTAACAGTGCGGCTGCACTGCTGTTCCCACTTAGCTGTTCTGCCTGTGTCATATGATTTTCCTCATGTTGGTTTTAGACAGAATAAAGATAATCCTTCATTATAATGTGATATTTGGAACAAGTGCTAATTTCTCCATTTATTTAATGATTGTCAGCAAATACAGTTTTTTGGAAAGTTTTTCAGTGCAAAGTGTAAATATTAGCATAATAAATTGTTGGGCAACTGGTAGCGCTGCTGCCTCTCAACGAGCAGGTCCCTGGTTCAAATCCCGCTCCAGGGGCTGTTCTGGGTGGAGTTTGTATATTCTCCGTGCATGCTTGGGTTTTCTCTGGGTTTTCCAGTTTCCTCCCACAGACCAAAAACATGCATGTTAGGCTGATTGGTAACTCAAACTTGTCCCTAGGTGTGAGTGAGAGTGAATGGATGTTTGTCTCATTTGTCTCCATGTGTCCCTGTGATGGACTTGCAACTTGTCCAGGATGTACCCCGCCCCTCGCACAGTGATTGCCTGACATGTGCACCGGCGACCCCCGTGACCCAAAATGGAAGAAGCGGGTAAAAGATAATGGATGGATGGATGGCTAAATTGTTGGTGTTGGAAAGAGAACATTTCTTCTGGCAATGACATTTTATTATTATTGTATACATTATTATTATCAACATCATTAAAGACTAATGTAAAGCTTTCCAATTTTAAAACATTTTAAAAATTGACTTTAAAAGATTGACTTTGTTTATAACATTTTTGTTTCTTTATGCTGACAATATTCAACTGTTAGTGCATTAGGTGCCATTTTTGAACTCTGTGACTGCCTGGTCACAGGATGAAACAACAACAAGCTGATTTATGAGGAAAGATTGATAGTAACAAACAGCAAATTATGTATTTCGTTTAAAAAAATAGTTGACACAGAGAATTGCTAAGCTGAGTTAATTTGTCAGTGTTAAAAAAACAAAATGAGAGAGATGTCGGACACACATTTAATGCGTTGCACTCTACATCAACACAGCTGAGTTCTTCTCCACACCTCTTAGGTTTTGCAATGTTCACTTCAATTCTCAAAACGTTCTGTGCGAGGCGTGGCCGGCTCCATTGCTAATTGAGCTGCCAGAGGCAGCATAAAAACAGACGAGTCTTTGCAGTCATTTCACAGAGCAGTTTTTGAAAGAGCTTTAAACCTAAATTGGTGTTGCAGTGTTTTCACATGACACAGGATGTGTTGGGAAAGAACTCTGACCTTTGAGGCAGCACCTGCGGTCTTCTTCTGGGGCCTGGTTCATGCGAAATAGATGAAAATAAGCACTCTGTGTTGAAATAAATTTTGTTTGCAAGCTGTCAGTTTTTTGTTCTTTTTAAAAAATTGATTAAAAATTCTTCTCATAATAGTAGTGAATGAGTTTAAATCCCCTATTTAATCACCTGAGAGGCTGCCTTGTGTCCCTCTCTTTGTTGTAGTTCTGTGTTTGTTTTGCTTCTGAATGGAGTCCTGCTGGCTTTGCATGTTTTCTCTGTCTGGTGGCTTCTAGAAACCACCCTTTAGTCTCTGTTAATCTGAACTCTGGGACAGAGCCCTGTCTGTCTAAGCTGCTGCTATCTCATCCTTAGCTTGGTTATCAGTGCTTTCTGAGCTGGGAGCAATGTATAGTTTGGCTTGGAGTTCAGCGGAAAGATTGGGCGGCTCAAATCTGTCCATTCCTTCCTGTCTCTGACAGTCTGTCGGCATGCAAAGCACTAAATGCCATCTGCTGCTGTATAAATAGACGGGAGAATTGAACTGGAACAGCTGGTACATAGACCCAAGACTGTGACCTCTCACACTGCTTTCTAGTTCAGCAAGCAACCTCATCTATAGTCAGTTGATTTATATGCATCTGACTTTTTTATTCTTGTCTGTTTGGCACAAGATTGTTAAAACTTCAGAACTCTTTTCATTCTGAACACTTTTTTAAATAATGAGACAAAGCAAATTGATGTTTTTTTGTGCTTCCCTCATGCTGAAATTAAGACAGAAAATTAAGAGTTGTGGTAATAATTACGCAAACAAGTTTATTTGGTAGAAAATACATCCTCTCTTAATGCATTGCTTGCTTTTCTCACTGTGCTGTCACCTGAAATGTTCTAAAAAAAAACTTTTAAGTTTGGAAGGTGGGAAGCAGAAATAACAACTTTGTACTATAATTTTTTTAATATGCTTGTTCAAAGTACATTAGATTTCTTCATTTGAGCATGAAATTAATGAAATATGTCATTGTCCGCATAGTAAAATTAATGCATTTAGTGCATAAGATAAATGCACAAGTTCATTTCTCTAGATGTTTGGGTGGACGGATCGGACGGCGTCTGCAGCCAGTTTCTTAGGATCCACTGTGGGATGGACCTTTACAAGAGATCCTTCCTGCCTACAGCCATCAGTATCTATAACATCGCTTCATGAAATGAGGATAATGAGTTACATCGACAAATAATTTCCCTTTGGGATTAATAACGTATTTTGAATTGAATTGAATTTGATGCGCATCTAAGTCCTGTATGTATGTAGAAGTCAAATGGGGCTGAGGTTATGGACAAACAACTGGTTTGTCAGGGAGTCATGGCAACAAACATTCAACTATAACCAACTACATTTTTCTTCTTTCAGCTGCTCCCTGCGTTAGAGGTCGCCACGGTGAACTAAGTCGCACGAAGACTTGGCTGTTATTTTTACGTCGGATGCCCTTCCTGATGTAACCACAGATCACTGAGCTGCCACAGCCCTCTGTGTGGAGCAGAGAGCTGACATCTAGGGCGCCTGGAGGAGCAGCTGTGTGCCTTGCTCAAGGGCCAAGTGGGGGCAAATGAGGGTGGGGGCAGGTGTGGATGCTTCACCAATCCCACCCACATTTTTGATGTTGTCAGTACCAGGAGTTGAACCAGCGATCGTCCGATAACAGGCCCACCTTCTCTAACCTCTGCTCCATCACTCCAGCCTGGTCCAGATGACACAATTTAAACTTTATTTTTTTAATTATCTACCTGCATGACTGAGCTTACA
This sequence comes from Hypsolebias antenori, assembly GCA_031762315.1. NCBI lineage: Eukaryota > Metazoa > Chordata > Actinopteri > Cyprinodontiformes > Rivulidae > Hypsolebias > Hypsolebias antenori. The sequence continues at coordinate 7,881,924 of JARVGS010000400.1, read as the reverse complement.
ACCCTTTTTTTTTAATAACCGACAGCACTGTCATTGTTACTTTAGCTGTGTCCCAGTTTAAGGTTGCAGCAGCTATCTTTTACTTTAAGCTCGTCTTTTGGCTGTTATTTGGCTTTTGTTTTGTTGTAAAAATCTGCGCAATAATTAGGTATAAAAGCTTATTTTTTATTGTTCACTGGATGACGGGGAATGTTATTGTTCAAAATTTTGGCCTGAGAGGCAATATGTATTTAAGGAAGGCTAATGATTGATGCTTTAAGGGCACGGTCATCAAGCTGCCACTTACTGCGGGGTCATGTGAGCTATTTTGTAAAACTGTCTGCACCCCAATCACTCAATTTTTCAAAATAGTGGCCTACACCAAAGTGTCAAAATGTTATAAATCTGAGACTTTTTAATCAAAGTTTTTAACGTCTTATAGTTGGAGTTAAAATGTAAAATAGATAATTCATTCAACTTTTATTTAGGCAGGTTAATCCCATTGAGCCTCGAGGACTCATTTACAAGAGAGAGTAATAGTCTTGACAAATGTTTTCTCTCTGACCATACTGAAACATTTACAACATAAAACTTTTCTTATAGAACAAATACATGTAGGTGTGGACTTATGTTTGTAGGTTTGAGTCAAGGAATAAAACAATTTCTTGCTTTCAAACATAGAAACAAGTTATTTTCTCTGTATGATGCAGGGCTGCGTGTGTCAAACGTTTTCACATGCTATTAACAAGGACAGAAATGCATTTATTGCTACAACGCCTCTGGTTAGCAGACGACTGAAGAACTTTTAAATGTGACTAAATGATTTTCCAGCGACAGATTTAGTTCACGCCTGTAAAACACTTTGATTCATAATTAAAGGACTGAGCGACGCGGTCACAGAAACAGCACACCACATACTTTGACTTTCCTCCACGGACGAAGTTTGCTGGTTTTAATCTTTCAAGAGGAGAACTTTATGATGGAAAGGCGGAAGTTGGGTCCCTCATATAGCTTTTGCTTTAATCTTTTTATCACCTTACAGTCATGGTAAGAATGTATAATACAGAAAATGTATGCCTTCTCAGGCTAGACTCCTGCAGGGATGAGAAACAACTTGTCATTTTTTTCACATTGCTGTCAAGTTTAAACTCCCATTTTCAAACAGAAAGGTCAATCTAAATATCATACATGTAAGTGAAATCTTTTGCTCCAAATATGTTTTTAATATTTCATTGATACCACTCTATCAATACTATGGTTAAGATACCCATTCAAATAAAAGCTGTTCAGATATTTGAAGCAACAATGCTGCCATTTTTATGCGTCACCAGAGAAGTTTTGGACTTTTGATCTTGAATATAAACAGCAAAGCAGCTTCTTTTTTCTTTTTATTAATCCATAGCAGCTCTATATGTTTAAAGGGCAAAAAAAAAACCTAAGTGTTAGTACATATTATGCATCCCTAAATCTTGTGGAACTGCTCTCCAGATCACTGAAACCTGATCAAAATGTTTCTCTGTGATAAACTTACTTTTCCTTATTATTCCATTATAGAACTTCAAACTGAACAGTAATAATACTTTTATTTTGCCATTTCTTTATATAAATACTATAACGTTTATGCTGTATACCAGGGCTTAATTTGAGCCGGATCATGCAGGAACAGGATCCGTGAACCCTCTTATTTTGACAGGGTGTGTTCTGGTAACTGTTTGCTTGGATCCAGTAACACTCAGGCTTACTAATAATAAAGTTATGAACACATTTGACTGCTTTGAACAAATACAACTTATATTGGATATACGAACTGAAAATAATTACATAAACACTCATTTTAAACACAACAGCCACTTACGAGCATACGAGCTGCCTCTTCAAGTAGCATTTCCACGTCTATCCTTAAAAAAAAAATCTCCACCCTAAAAGAGTGGTGGGGCCGAGTGCCGAGCTAACCAGGCAGTTGTATGTGGACAGGAACCCACAGGCAGCTGCCATGAACAGAAGGAGGAGGCGCCTGGCGGCTCAGAACCGTCAAGTCAGGGGAAGTGGGGGTCTAGGACGCTTGACAGAAGCTGAATGTTTACAAATGTAGGTAAATGCACTGTAGGTGTTTAACAAACAGTTAAAATACACCAAAATGCAGGAAATTGCATCTACTTTATTCAAAATTTTCTGGGAGAGGACCCCTCCCCCAGAACTCCCCTCCCCACACCCCAACACCTGCACCAGCCTGCTTGCCATTTGTGTTCCAGCATCGATAGGTTTACAAATTAAGCCCTGCTGTATATGTTTTACATATTAAATAAAGACAAGTAAAATCACAAATCTGCTAAGTTTGTCAGATTTAACTGTTAAAAGGAACTATTTTAGACATATTAAGGAATTTTGCGGTTAAGTGGGAAAATACTTCAAAAGCGCAGGATATTACCGTAAATGGCATTAAGGGTGTCACCACAATTAATTCAGCATTTCGAAATCCTGAGCAACCAACCACCTGCTACGTGTCTAACGCAATTTGCAAAATGAAGACAATGCAAGTGAAATGAAAGGCTTCAAGTGGAGATCCACTTGGATTCCAACCTTTTTCTTGTTATCTCTGTCTGGTTTGAGATGTGGGATATTACAAGGTTACGTGCATGATTATTTCTTTAGACAGACAATGCACAGACATATCACAGCTACAGCCCTGGTAACTCATCTCAAGATAATTAGCATCATCTTGACTCCACTGAAGTGGACGTCTCTGAAAACGTAGTTAACACAGCAAGAACTGTTGCATAAAAGAACCATACATTTATTTGTCATTCATACTTTTAATTTTACTTCCCGACGTCTGACATTATGATTATTAAAATATAGCTCACCCTGCTCCAGCTTGTTCAAAATGCTGAATGTAGGATGTGACACGGGCACTGCATTGTGTACACTGTTGTTTTGGAAATTATGTGTAGCTGTTTTCAACTTTTATATATTTAAGATCATTTGCCGTGCTTTTTGTTCCAAGAAGCCATTTTACTGAAGGTATATGGATTAATGGTAAACTTGTTTATCCAACTCGTCATCTAGTAAAGACTGAAATGCCAAGAGAGAGATTAAAGGCATTTCTTATTTGCTTTATATTTATGTTTTACATAAAGCATTAGAGGTAAACTCAAAATGACTGATTAATGCACACATGGAACAGCCAAGACTGTGATATTTTAAAACTTTGCTATTTAACAGAACTAGAGCACCTTTTAAATGATTAATATTTTTGTGCACAGACCTGCTTGGATAAGAAGGAACTCTTTGGATTCGGTGCCCATCATATTAGTTGCTGTGCAGTTGTAGCTCCCGAAGTCATTTTGTGATTCGGGTGTAATCTGAGGGACAAAAACAAAACACATGCGTACTGAATGAAACACAAGAAGAAGAAAAAAGCTTGTTTCAGATTGTCTACAACTTATTATTACCCTTTCAAGTCATTTAAAATCACTCTCCAGTCTCACATAACTTTAGTTTCTTTATTAATCCCATATGTTTTTCCCATACTTTCACTGCTCCTTTGTGTTTTATGCCTTTGTCTATTAGTGCAGAAGAACTTAAAGATGGCTGGTTCATCACCTCCAGGTAATTGACAGTTGGTGTACTGTAGATCTTCAGGTTGGTTGTGTTGGGACTCGGCAGCTGGATGCCATCTCTGAACCAAACCACCGAGGCTCCGGGGTGAGCTTCTACCTCACAACTTAAATTGGCAGGATTTCCTTCCCATGTGTACGTCGCCACTAAACCCAAGATTTTTGGAGTATCTGAAAATGCATAAAGAGAAGATGGCTTTACTGTATTAGGCATTTGTTAAACAAAAACTAAATCATCACTGAAATTTAAAAGACATAAATTAAAAAAAGAAAATAACGCCTTAATAATTTTGACATATGTAAATTAAGGACTGTTAAGTCAATTTTGAAAAGCACATTTATTGTTTTTCATTTAATCAAACTTATAACCAACTTTTTAATGTAATTTCTGCATTAACAATAGAGCACATTTTGCTTCCAGTTCCAGGGTTCTGCAACCTGCGGCTCTGTGGCCACATGTGGCTCTTTGGTAAGTCTGCAGCGGCTCCTTCCGACTTTGATCAAAACTAAAATAAAACTGAATTTTATTAAATTACCAACAATGAAAATGACCAGTTCGAGCAGATGTTCTGTTATTTTCAAATATGTGAATGAATAGTACAAATACAAGGCGTAAAACATGAGGACTGCATCGTGCTAGTAGTTTGTTAGCCACTTTATGTCAACTTCCAGTCTCTCAACATGATCTTTCTCTCAAAAGCACCAGAAAGTTTTGGAATATCTTTGACAAGTTGGTGAGAAGGAATATGGTGACTAACTTTGATAACACTATAAAACACAAAAAACAAAGTCAAAGTAAACAAAATTATTGATTGTCTTTAAAAATGTAACTGGATATCCAACAAACTGGCCTAATTTTATACTGTCTTTAACTTGATGCTTTAATAGGAAGCTTAATTCTTCAACAATTGAGAATTAACTCACATCCACCTGCAGAGTTCAGTGTTTTAATTTTATAAAATTGTTAAAAATTATATATTTTTTCTTCCTTTACATGAATTTCATCATTTCTTTTGTATTAAAATGTAAAAATATCAATAAATGTTAATAATAGTTCATCATTTTTTTGTTTTATAATATCACCCCCACTGGCAGGAAAAGCCATCTCCAACAAACTTGCGGTCAATGGTCCACCATTTGACACACAGTTGTAGCAGGTTTTGCAGCTCCAGACACATCAAAATTAGTAAGCAAAGTGGCAAAAATGGCTTTTTTATTGGAAAGGTTGCAGACCCCTGGTAGATCCTGAGCAGTTTTATGTCCACTATTCTGCTTAAAGATGATTGGGAGGGCTATAGGGATGAAACCTTGGATATTTTAACCAGAAATCCCAACTTGACTGATTCCTGGGCGCCTCACAATCCATCTCTCTGGTACTCAAAGGACAACAGTAGTAGGATAAATAGTGAAAAATGAGATTTAAATACTTTAATAATCTGGTAAAGTTAAATAAAACAGGCACTAATTTGAGTAATTTTCATCTATAAGAGCTTTTCAGGGTTCATTAAATATAAAATTCTGTGTTACTATTATAAAGATGCTTGGTAAAAACTCCTTGGTAAATGTCTGCTGTCTTAAAGAAGCAAAGCGTCATGGGATTAGAAATGTTTCCCTATTTCCCCAAAGCACTTCTCTGGCCTGGCAGCACTTATCAAGGCTACAGATAAATTCATTTTCAGGGAAATGGCACAACATAAAATAAAAGCCCTCCTTTGCCATGCCAGACTAAGGTCTATAGGATATATGTGATGCTTTAATTTCCCAAAAACTTAAATAATATACTGACAAATGACAAAAAAACAGCAAAAGCCCAAAAACATAAATCTGCAAAACAAATTTTCATGAAATTCATGCCACACAAACTTCTGCTGCTAGGAAAATGGAGCTCAAACAGAGAACATTTCAACATGTTTCTATTGTATCAATGCCTCAGCAGCAGACCCTGATAAACCTAGCCCAGCTAATGGGATCACGCCGTGCAGCAGATAGGCGGTTCCATCCTTAGATAACGTCTTTGTTGTGTGAGCTGTGATAGAGGACAGAGTGAGAGCTCTGCTCACAACAAAAGTACCTTTCCTTATCGATAATTACTTGGCAACAGTGAATCAGTCACCTTATTTGTTGATTAGTCTGTCTAGCTTGAAGCCCTCAAACAACTGTCAACGCTGCATTCTGATGTTATCTTGCAAGCACACCAAGAACATGACTTATTAATCCAATTAGTAGTTTTTATCAGCCCCTTTTCTTTACCGATAGAATGAAAGATAACTGTCATGGTCAAGCCAACGCATGGAGCAGAATTTCCAGTAACCCAGAAGAACCAGACCCATTGTGACAACCATTGGAGATTTTAGCCTCTTTTTGAGGGTGCTCGAGCACCCTTAAATTTTAACTCTGTACCCCTGAAAAATAGAGAAACCAATATTTGGATTTTGTAACGAAACTCGGTTAGCAAACTTTAGATTCACTAAAATATTGAATAAATATGGAATAAATGATGACATGTAAACGGGCCAGTGACTTTTCTTTGGTTGCACAAGTCAGATCTTCAATGCCTCCAGTCAATCATTACAGTAGGCTCGTCAGCAACTGACCAATCGGCAACCTCAGTTTGGAGGGAGGCATGGGGTAGGTTGCGTGACAGAAGTGGAGCGTGCTCTAATCACACAAGGAGAGCTGTCGGTCAGGCTGCTTCTTGTTGCTCTCTTAAATAGTTATTGAATCAGGTGTTTACTTGTGTAGGTAAACGTAGGTGTTTAACAACCTGTTAAAATACACTAGAATGCAGGAAATGGCATCTACATTATCCAAAGTTTTATGGGTGATGACCCTCAGACTCAACCATAAGTGTCCCACTCCCGATATTACAAATGGTTCTGACACCAAAGGACACCATGTTGTTCAAGCCAAAAGCCATTGACAGCACTGGGGGCCTAAGCGCCCCTAAAGGTTAGACTCTAGGATCATCCCTGCTGACAACCCTGTCCTGTAAAACCATTGCTACAACTACTGTCATCCGGATCCTGCAAAGGTCTGATTTAAATCAACTAAATCTCTCCTGGCAGTTCACACCCATCTAAAGAATTGGAACTTGCTATAAAAACCTAAAAAGGCACTAACTGATATCAGAACTTGGACCTTTGACCCAACAAAATTCTGCTGAGCCATTTATCCTGAGAAGAAACAGTGAATGGAAAGAAGAAAATTTTGTCTTCACCGATAGAGTTGTAATGGCGTAATATTCCCCATAGATTTTTTAAAGTCTCCAAAACTGCTCTTTATTATTATTACAGGTGGTCCTCGGTTTCCGGCTGTCTTGGTTACCGGCCGTTTCGCGTATGGGG
>JARVGS010000400.1:7855115-7872118 GCA_031762315.1 Hypsolebias antenori | reverse complement strand
CACCTCCACTGCTCTAGAGTCCAGTGGCAGTGTGCTTTACACCACTGCATCCAATGCTTTGCATTGCACTTGGTGATATATGGCTTGGGTGCAGCTGCTCGACCGTGGAAACCTATTCCAAGAAGCTTTGTACACTGTTCTTGAGCTAATCTGAAGACTACATGAAGTTTGGAGGTCTGTGATTAACTCTGCAGAAAGTTGGCGACCTCTTCACACTTTGCACTTCAGTATCCGCTGACCCCACTTCGTCAGTTTACGTGGCCTACCGCTTCATGGCTGAGTTGCTGTCATTCCCAAACGCTTCCATTTTTTTTCTTATAATACAGCTGACAGTTGACTGTGGAAAATTTAGGAGCGATGACATTTCACGACTGGATTTGTTGCATAGGTGGTGTCCAATCGGGTCCACGCTGGAATTCACTGAGTTCTCGAGAGCGACCCATTCTTTCACAAATGTTTGTAAAAACAGTCTGCATGCCTAGGTGCTTCATTTTATACACCTGCAGTCATGGAAGTGATTGGAACACCTGATTCCGATAATGTGGATACTTTTGGCAAAGTAGTGTATCTTAGATCTTTGAGCGTACCGTTTGGCGTTTGTTTAGCGTGTATCTTAGTTTACAGCTCAGATACTCATTTATTGTTTCTTGGTACACTTTATATTTTTGCTATTGTTGGATGTAACTGGGACCCTGTGTACATAATTTTGTTCCACGTCAGGTATCACAACGAATGACAATAAAGAACCTTGACGTTACTTGACTTGAAAAAGCCCACACATGTACCATAGTAGCATGTAGAAAAATCCCAGCTGCATCCCTCTTGCTATGAGGCCACAGTGAAACCAACTCCTGACATTCAACATTACAGATGTAGACGATGTATCCTTGACCAAAAAAAAAAAAAAAAAAAAAAAAAAATCACATTTACTTTGTACTTGTTGCCAAAAAATACAAAACACAATTTTTATCCCTCGCTTCCAAGGAGCCAGGCTTTCATAGATGCTTTTGCAGTGGTCTTGTTGTTTCTTTTATTGTTGTTTTCTTTGGCACACAGGAGACAAACGTCCTGCATTGGATCAATATAAGCCCAGTTTTCAGCTTTAAACTCGTTGAGAATCACCTTGTTGGAGCGATGTGACTATTTTCTATATCAAACTGTGTATCTGACGTATTTGAATAGATTATAGCCTCTCAGCTGCTGGTGACAAAGTGGCACAAGTTCCAAATTGAAAATTAAATGATTTAGTTGCAGCTGCACGGTGGCTCAGTTGGTAGAGCTGTTGCCTCTCAGCGAGAAGGTAACTGGATCGAATCCCGTCCGGGGGCCTTTCTGGGTGGACTTTGCATGTTCTTTCCGTGCAAGAGTTGGTTTTCTCCGCGGGTTTCCTCAAGTAGACCAAAATTGTGCAAGTTAGTCTGATTAGTTACACTAAATTGTCTCCAGGTTGAGTGAGAGAGTGAATGGTTGTTTGTCTCGTGTCTCTGTGATGGACTGGAGACCTGTCCAGGGTGTACCCTGCCCTGTGTTGCCAGATAGAGTTAAGGTTTTCCAGCCCAAAAATCTGTTAAAAGCCACCACATCACACAAAAAAACCCCACCCAATCAATATCTTGTAATATTTACTGTTTGAACATGAACACACATCAGTACAAGCCAATCACTATGTGGCAAAACGCAACAATCCAACAAAATCTGCCCAGAGTTGTTCGTAAACGACTCTGACCAACGTCAGATCCAGTGAGTGTCACGTGGCACATTATACCAACATGTTTGCAGATGGATTCACAACCACGCAGACTGTTCCACATTTAGAAGACACAAACTACGATCAGTGCACACACACAAGTATGCTAAGCTTATTTCTACATAGCTGAAATAATTAAACTTACTATGGTTGATTTTGAATTCTTACTTTTAATGCTGATTAGGTTGTTGGCTGGAACGTTGAGCATCTGAAGGATGAACTTTCACTCCTCTGATGAACTATAATACAATCAGTATTAAATCATTACTAAACAATAAATACAGTGATTTGTGGTTGAATCAAATCCCCCAATAACTCTCAATTTTCTCACTCTTTTCTGTAACTTCTCATATTTTTTCCTTTTCGGCATTTACTGCTAGGTTTATTATACCAGAGCCGCCTGCTGCTAAAACTAGCATAATCTATGGTGTCGCCTCACCAGTTCTCTGATGTCAATGCCCTGGCAGGTGACAGGTCAGAGGAACTTTGCTATGAACCAATAATGATGAATGATTGGTGAAAAGTGTTTTAATTAACTAAAAAAAAAATGCTGATCTGACTCCAAATCCGCCCAAATTATCCCCACCCTCCCAAAACAATTTTTATCAGCAAAATCAGAATGAAAACCGTCCAACTGCAGCAATCTGGCAACACTGCCCCCACCTTTCACACAGTAATAGCTGGATATGTGCACCAGTGACCCCTGCGACCTGAAAAGGAAGAAGCGTTAAAGATAATGAATGGAAGGATGGATGGTTTAATGTGTCTGTTGTGTGTTGGCACATTCAGTTTTAGAGTTAATGGATTTTTTTTTTGTCACATAACTTGTAAGTCAGAGTTAATTTTTTTTACAAACAAACATTCCTTGTAAAAATGATCAGATGCTTGAGGGAAAATGAGTGAAAAGCAGTGAAAAGAAATTTATTTGAAAGGTTTCCAAGAAGAAAATTTGAAGACCACCTAAGAAACATTGCTCATACACCTTTAAAATATTACTACCAACTCCTAGGAAGTAATTTATTCTATATTTACACTTTAATAGAGCCACATTTTCATTAAAATATTTGTAGGTTTATTGTGTTTTATGCGAGATCTATATTTAAATAATTGTTTTAAAGTAAATTATTTAACTCAAAACAGTATTTAAAAAAAAAAAACAGTTGTTTGATCAAATGGACCTAAAAGCATCTAAATTATTCTACTGATCAGCTTCTTCCAATTCAGATGAGTTTTTGACATAATTATTTTATGTATTTCTATTTTTAGTCAAAATGGGAGCTGAAAGAGACTTCCCTTTGTCTATTTCAATAGGAACATTACTTTTTAACTAATTTATAAAGTATCATTGTCTCACATTAGATGATCATCAAAAGCCAAGTTAAATACTACAAAGTAATAGCTACTATCAGTCAGAGGCAGAATGTGAATCTAACTCCTGCTGTAGCTCGGCGGTCAGTGCTGCGGTCTTGTAAGCCTGAGGCCACAGGTTTGAGTCCAAGTTGTGTCAGGAAGAGCATCTGGTGCTAAACAATTGCCAGTCATTTCTTGTGAGTTTGCTCACTGTGGCAACCTCTGTAGAAGCTAGCAGCTCAAATTATTTATACAACAAATATGCAGAATTGGATAGTTAAGGGATGAACACCCTCAAGACTGTGGAGATAATGTAAACAGCCTCCAACACAGCTTCCCCTCACAATAACCCTGTATCATCAGTGGAGACTTACTGTTTCCTGACAACTGTAATCTCACAAATCTAAAATAGGAAGTGAACACTGGCAGCGCCCTCAGAAAGGCTCCACAGAGACTGTTTTTCCTGTGGCAGGTGAGGAAACATGGCCTGCAGAGCTGTTTCTGCACGGTGCTTTGGTTTGGAGCAGTTTCACAGCAAGACAAAGACAGACTGGAGAGCTGAGGAGAACATCTCTGGTGTTCCCCTGCCCACACTTCAGGACAATCTCTTCTCACCCCGGTCACTTTTAGTCCAGCTTCTTCCCATAAGACAGTTTCTTCCCCATCACTCTCATGAACACCTAAACTTATTTTCTGCTGCAAATCTTTTTTGCTGCACTTTATTCTTATTGTTTTGTTAATTTTTTTATCTACCTTTTATATATCTGTATAAATTATATGTACATAAGGAGTGACCATCTGTTGGCAACAACCTTCATGTTTGTGTGAGCCAGTAAAGTGTTTCTGATTCAGTTCTGTGCAAAAATGACCTCTTAGTTTTTATATACTGTACTGTATTGTGTCCTTGGAGACAGTCTTTCTTGTAATCTTTCAAAATGGTTTTAATCAATAGTTCTGCAAGCTTTTTGAAGGTTTTTCACTCATTTTCGGTCCATTTCTCATGGTGAAATATTGTGCGGTGTGTGCTTGAAATGACAGAGGTGGAAGACAAAATAACAATTTCAGACTTTAAAAACAAAATCAGATGAGCAGTAAAGAAAAGCTTGTCTTTAAAGAAATTAAATTAAATCTAGTTCATCAATCAGACATAAAAAACCTGAGAGATTCAGTTCAATATGTCAAGTTGCCAGCTCATAGCTCTTTAGGAATTACCTTGGTGCCAAAACAGCATAGTTTTGTATGAAAACTATTTTTCAGATATGAAGTGCAATTGTTGATTTTTCTATGAAAACATCACTGATTCTTCAAGCTGAGATTGCTCAGACTAAATTTTATGCACATGATACTGAGAACAACTCCACAGGAACTTTGATCCAAAACAAATTCACACCATCTCTTTAGGTCAGCAGAAAAAGGACAAAGAACTTGGATATTGGGGCGTAGCACCCATCAAGAAACATGGAAACGGGGCAGGCTGCCTCCACATCCTGAATGTCATTCAGCACAAGAGGTCCTGGTACCAAAAGTCACATCTTAACTCAGTGATGGACAAAGATCCACAGAGTATCGTCTCATCCTCAAGACTTCAAAACACTTTCCCATTCACTCTTTACATGAAGTCTTGTGCAACAGAATGTGGAAGAATTTTCCAGGTCCCCCCAAAATTAAGCAAACAACGGTCCAACATTTGTAAAAACTGGAATATGTACAGTCTAGAACAGAAAATATATATATTTTTGTCTGTTCCATGATAAAACAGAACTCTATCCTCAATGTGGCTCCAAAAATTAAAAGAAAATAACTCTTAAAAACATGTTCTCCCACAACAACCAATAAAATCAGGTCTCTAATAATGAGTGTGTCTTTCCTATCCACTGAGCCCAGTTCAGTCAGAGGGAGTTGAGCTGTGTTTTATTGTGCCCTTTTTTGATGCGGCAGAGTTTTGTTTGGTAATGATGGTGAAAAAAATTAACCAGGATGAAACCAGTAGTGTAGCCTATGTAATACGTGGATATATGACGTATACCCACTAGAAACGTTTAAGAATTTCAATATACCCACTAAAGTGCCCAGTGATATGTAACACACCATTAGGCACATGTCACTGATATGTTAAATGACGGTTAAATGCTTCTGTAACAATCTCTGTGTATGCAGCGCTTATTACATTTGCTTGCCCAGCGAATTATTGTATAATTCTGTACTTACTACTTGAACATGTTATTGATTTGATACTGTTTTATAAATTATATAACATGTTTTTAATACATTTGTACAAAGACAACTGTTGTACAAAGTCTGTTGTTCATGTAATTGAATAAAAGCATCAGAGAAATTTGGAAATGTTCAATATGCTTAAAAATCAAAATACATTGACAATGACATTGTACTAACCAATGTACTGCACTTTGGTTTCTAGGCACAGTATACCCACTACAAAAACGTAGACTACACCACTGGATGAAATGTGAATCAAAATTTATTCAATGAATGATCTATGAACACGGATAAAAATGCCTCTCTTATGTTTGTCTATTGTTGATTGTCAAAGGAAAGTCTATTGTCGCTGTTGTCATCATTCTTTGTTGAAACCAGGTCTCTCTTGTAAATGAGGCCTCGAGGCTCAATGGGATGAACCTGCCTAAATAAAGGTTGCAAAATGTATTTTTTTTCCCATATTAATGGAAATAAAGTGGCTTCATTCAGCCTTTATTTATACAGGCATTGAGCCACGAGGACTCATTTACAAGAGACCATTTCCAGACAGAACACATAAAGTACAGACAACAATAACAGTAGACATATTGTTTTTAGCATATACACATCTAATACTGTATATAATATAATATTAACTTCTTGATGGATAATAGAGGATAAATGTGTCACGATCATGTGATTTTTACCAACTTCTCCTAATTGATTTGTTTGGCACAGCTGTTGACGAGTAGATTATTGTGATCAGACCGTGCTACTCTTTAAATGTCAGGACGCTTTGTTTTTGAAAGTGCACAAAAATCCACGAAACCGCAGCAAAATGACACTCCTGTCTTAAAGCATTCAGCTACTTTGATGACACATTTCGGTTGTTATTTTTGGAGTGTGGCTCACTTTAGACAAGGCAAGGCCACGGCTATTGATTTGTTTGAACAGTTCTATAGTAAAATAAACTGTATGGGGTGGTTTTCTGTACTGGGCTGTCATACTATTTGAGTAGAATTCATGTTTTTGCTACTGCAAAAATACATCAAGTTCAATATCCACACAGAAATATACAAAATGTCATAGGAGCGATGCTACCTACTTCTATGCACAGACACTAGCTACTTTGTACATTTGTTTTAGCTTGCAAGCTCTAAACCATTTTAACAACTTAGAAATAACAACCAAATTGAAAATAAGAGGGAAATATGCATTAAAGTCGACAAAAGCAGTCATTTGCTGAAAAACGCTAAAGAAAACTGTTATAGATAAAAACATAAAAAGCAAATTTTTTACAAACAAACCAATCGATTTCTGATACCTATGATGCGTATGTGACCTGTTGATCCATAAACTGAAATCCAGTCAGTTGACACTAACACTGTGTCAGATGAGCATGAGAACCTAAACGTTCACAAATTAATCCTGTCACAAATCCCTGAAGTTTTTAGAAGGAAACAACTATTAGGATTTTAGATACAATTTTTTTTTTTTTATTGATGCGAAGTGAGAGGAGTTAGGTCTTAGTTTTGTTGACAGGTATGAATGCATGGTGAGAGAAGCTAGCTTGTTAGTATGTTGGCTGTGTTCAAAGGAACTTGTTTAATGGAAGGCCAAGAGATTGCATGTCTTGCAACAAAACCCCAGCTGTTACTGGATTTTTCATTAATTTCACTTGTTATTCTTTCATTTTGGACATAATCGTGAGCACTGGGGCGAACTGGGCCTGCATAAATGAGGCCCCAGGTGATTAAATAGGTCAGATGGGCCAATGGTTTGAGTAAAACATACAGACCCCTTGCCCGTGACAGGAAGATGCTTCATTAAAAATAAAAAATAAAAACACCGTGTTTAGAGTTATGTGGGTTAGAGTCATGGCTCACACAGCAGAGCAGACAGTGTTTAATGTTGTGAAATTGCAGATCTATTTAAAACGCTGTGCATAAATAGTTTTCTTCACTGAATAATTTGAAGTCTGAGAACTAACCAGACCATGCAGCAAGAGAATACCAGCATAGCTAGGAAAAAAAAAAGGATAACTGAGATACTATCGCCTATGTGTCTCGAGATTCAATTTGCCGACAAGAATAAACAGGGACAAGGAAATAGGCCAAGGCTAAATGTGTACTGGAACTAAGTGGATTAAATGAACTGTACAATGTGTCTAATGGCCTACACTTTTAGGCTACAACTAAAATGTAGAGCATGTTAAATGTGAGCTAGATGAATTAATAAAAAAGGTAAAGGAGGAGGTCTACAGTGTAAGTTTGGGGTATTACTACTTGAGTCACGCTATAGTATTTAGCAGCAATACCTCATATTTGTCTGGTCGCGTCCAAGAAGCCTAAAGAGGACAAACACAAAGGAGGCAGAGACAAATATCGATATGGTGGAGCAAATTAAGCTTTTGGAAAGAAATTGACAGAACGCACACTGCATTTATCTGCAATAATCTACAAATCACACCCGTGCGTTTGAAGTGTTTTAACCCATTACCTTTAAACACCTTAATCTGTCGCCAGATTAGTGCAAGAAAGTTCTAAAATTTTCCCCCACTGCTGGTGCTTTTCAAGACCATATTCAAGTGGTTTCTTGCACAGACTGTAAAATTGCTGTGTGAGTTACAGTCTTGGGCCAGCTCTTTTTTTTTTTTTATGGAGCCGGACTTTTCAAATCGTCTCAAGCGGTCGTGCTGAACAGTATTTGAACATTTCACTTCAGTTTTAACACCTAATGAGTTTCAGCAAATTCTTATTGTTGACTGATGATTCAATAAGCCCTGACCTTTAGACTATTCAAGCGTACCGATTGTGGTTAAAAAAAAAAAAAAAACTGTTCCAAACCATGGGCCAGTTTCAGTCAATACCTGACATTAGGGATTATTATCGGCATGGTATCGGCCAATATTAGTGTTAAAGTTCAATATTGGACATTGGCCATTCCATCAAAATAACGTACCAATATAAAATATGTTGTTTTTGTATGACAACCCAGTGATAAGGACGCCTGCAGCGGTAACACAACATGATGACGCCACACGCCTACATGATCTCACGGCAGAGGAAAATTCAAAATGTCGGGGGTGTGGAAGGTTTTTTTGTTTTTTTTTTGAGGATGTCAGAATCAGAAGATTTTTGGACTACGTTGAGCATCGCTACATCGTCCCCAGTTGCGAGATATTTTTCCATCGTAACCTTACCCAAGTTACATTCATGGCCATTTTTCTGTATGACTGTAAAGCCAGACTTAACATATACTTCCTCATACCTTTGAATTTTAGCTGGCCATGAGTTCTTTGTTTATTCTGCAGCAGTTTCCACCAGAGCAGGGCTGCTGGCTGGTTCCTTCGGTCTTTTTAGAAACTTCATTTCGTCCTTGCTATGCTAGCTTAAGAGTTAGCTTGATACATTTGACTGGCTGCCAATCAGAAAGATGAGCATGGTGAAACATATTTCAATATATTATTATAAAGTATATTTTAAAATAGTTGAAAAATAGATTTGATTATAGGCCCCCCACTTTGAAAAACACTGCTTTAAAGGATGGACCAGTGTTGTGCCTCTAAATAACAAACATGTCTGCCATAACCCTATTGGATATTTGGGCAAATTGGGATAAACATACATCATTTGTTCTTCATTTTTTTGTTGAATTCATGGAAAATGTAAAACGTAACTCTAATATAACATTTTTGTACCAATAGGAGCTTACTGTAAAATCATGTAAATAAAAATTACAGGTATTCTCATTCACAATGGATGAAGAGAAACAATTTACCTGCCAAGCTCTATTCATTATCCGTGTGAATAATTCTTCCATGAATAAATCACTCACTGGAAATATTCAGAGCATGCAATCATATGAGTATCTGCTATAATCAACTTCTATGTTTTTGATTTATTTAAATTCTTTAAGGCAATATTAAAGTAAAATATCTTGGCAAGTCTGCTGCAAAGTAGTAAAAATAGAAGTGACCAAAATGCCAAAGTGAAGCATATTTTTCAGGACGCAGCATGAGGTCTTCTCAGCTGGTTATTAATTAATGTTCAGTAATAAAGAATTGCCACCCTGAGAAAAAAACAAGGCGATGAAACTAATTATAGGTGAACCACTGCTGGCACTTGGAGACTTCTTACAGATCAGCACTTTCTCTGATCTAGGCTTTGATTTGCTCATTCATTAAATCTCTGGCAAAATTACCTCACACTGAAAACTTTCTGAAATTACACAATATCACATGTGCTTAAAAAAACACACAGGTATATTCAAAAACTGCAGCAGCAGGTCGGTTAAATTACTGCTCTGTCAGTGCACATCATTATGAAAATGTCTGTGCTGCACCATCACACTGGCGTAATGTGCAGCGAAAATGGGCAACGGAGTGCAGCAAACAGAAACCCGATGATGAATGACAACCCACAGAAAATTAGAGCACTATTACCAAATGATCACAGACGTTTTCTGAGTGCAGCAACATAAAATCGAAATCGTTCTGACAGTGACCGATAGGGGAAAAAAGAGGGGATGACAGGCTGTGAATGGAAGACATTTGTTGACAACTGTGAATGGAGATGAGCAAGGCAAGTCCTGTCGTGCAGGTGGAAGATAACATTCAGAAAGTCGCAATCCAGCCGTGACCGCTTCCGCTCATCGGCAGTGATGAATTGCGCAGCTAATCAGGGAAAAGTCAAATTTAAGAAACTGTCTGTGGATTACCCACGAACATAAATGTGGACATTTAAAGTTGAATATTTGAAGCTGAGTTTCCAAACATGACTTCAAAACGTGGTGGCCTTGGTGAGTTTGTGGAAATCTTTGGTTAAATAAAGATTCTTCAGACCGTACTGGTCATTTCAGAAGAGACATCAAAGTCCATGCTCAATAGTCCAGGTAAAAATCCAGCAAAGTTCAGTCAGGTCATCTGGATGTTTATTTATTTTACTTTATTTTTTTGTTGAAATGTTTCGTCCTTCATCCAAAGGACTTCATCAGTCTGAGGAGCCACAACGAACTCAGTCCACAAGCAGCACATAGTCAAAGTGGTTCAAAACATCAAAGTCCATGCTCAATATTCCAGGTAAAAATCCAGCAAAGTTCAGTCAGGTCATGTGGACAGTTTCTTTTTTTTTTTTTTTTTTTTTGATGATACTTTTCATACTTCAACCAAAGGATTTCATCAGTCCAAGGAGCCACAGCAAACTGAGTCGTGCTAACAAATGCTAACAAATTCAAACCATTTTGGCTATGGCTGCCTCAGAGGAGTTGACGGGGGAGAGGGCGGCCCCAGAAACCATCTTATCACTAGCAAACTGGTTGACCCAGAATGTGAGTGGGACTGAGCTTGTTTGTGGTACCTCGGACCAATGAAGTCCTTTGGATGAAGGACGAAAACTCTCAACAACAACAACAACAACAAAGCAACCAGCCAGATGATCTGACTGAACTTTATTGGATTTTCTACCTGGATGATTGAGCATGAACTTCGATGTTTTGAACCACTTTGACTACGACCCCAGAAGCCATTTCATCCCCAGCAAACTGGTTGGCCCACTATGTGAGTGTGCTACATTTGGGACTGAGCTTGTTGTGGGTCCTCGGACTCATGAAGTCCTATAGATGAAAGCCGAAACGTCTCCACAAACTAAAAAAAACGTCCAGATGACCTGACTGAACTTTGTTGGATTTCAGAAGATAATTTCTAACATTTATCCAAGAATTGGGCAATTTCTCAGTATTATATGTGATGTTACGCTTGCTCCCTGTGGCAGCTTGAAGTCACAATCCATTAAATGGCCACAGCTGACAAAGCATATAAAGTAAAGTAGGCCAGTGTGGCCTAAATATCTCTCAACCAAGTCGCTTCATGTCCTTTGGGACACAACAGGACAGGTGCTTTCAGTGCAGTTACTGTATAAGAATAGCTCACGCTCCAGCTTCTATCTTCTCAAGCACATTTCACACAAGAACCATGTTTGATGCAGGATAAAAAAAAAAAAATAAAGTTTAGTGATTCTGAACCACAGAATCAAAGCAGGCAGCCTGATTCAAAGTTAAAAGATTATGTTTAAACTACTTCTTGTTTTCTTGCTGCCCTGAAGCAAATGTTACATGAACCCTTATTACAACAAAAATCCACACTATTTAAATTTTATGGTTAGATGAAATCACAATGTGTATTAATTATTTTGTTTTTAATAAGCTGAAGAGCAAACCAGTGCTTCTAAATCCACAATCCTGCTAGAAGAGGCTTAACTTATTACTGTTTGCTGCAATCACGGTAGAACATTTCTCTCTGAGCGACTTATCCATCTGCTGCTCTCTTGTCAGAACAGGATGTTAAGATGATTTTTGCCTCCAAACAATATAATTTATTGGGCTGATAAGAGACTTAAAACAAAGTAAATATGATATTATCAAGCTAAGAACACTGGACCAGAGAAAATGCACAAAGATGGCACCCGTATCTCTCACTACTTGAGACGTTTGCCATGTTGTTGTTTTTAATAGTGTGAATGTTTATGAAGCATTCACACTATTGTGATCCATTTTTCTTCCATATGTTTTTCCGCATCTTTCTCGTTCCTCAGTTTTTGTGCAATTTCACCAAATCATATGTAAAAACCTTCAGCTTGTTGAGGAAAAGTGTGCTATGAGTTTTGGTATTGGTGCAACTTTAGCTTTTTTAAATATTTAGCCTTTTCTGCCACGTTTTGGCTCATAGGAAATGAACTGAGCTCATTTTACATCCTTCACATCTTTAGATCTGTTTACAACCTTTTACTGCTCCTTTCACATTTTGTTCTGGTTCAGCTTCTTTTTGTGCAAATTAAACCGTTTTCAGCTACTTTTAGCCTTTTTTTTAGCTGCTTTGTGCTCCTTTCAACTTTTTTCTGTAGTTTCCACTTTTTCTGCCCTTTCAGCTACTATAGCTCTTTTGATACTAACTTTAGCTTTTCAGCAAATTCCACATTTTTAAGCTCATTTCAGTTCTTTCCACTTCCTTCTGGTAACTTAAATTTATTTTTGTCTTTTCAGCTATTTTTTGTGCTAATTTCTACTTGTTTCCAACTAGTTTCCTGATTTTTGTGCTTTTGTGTTTTGTTTTTTCTTCTTATTTAAACTTAGTTAAGCAAATATGTTTCTTTCTGATTTTTCTGCTAATTTAGGCTTGTTCTTCCCTTTCAGCTACATTTCAGAAGATTTTTTTATAGCTAATTTCAGGTGTTTTTCAGCATGTTCTTCTGCAATAAGCATTCACACTGCATTTTTGCAGGAAATGCAAATTGTCTAGTTATTACCAGCAGCCCTTCAAGAGAAACATAAAAATACTTGCATCACGTTCATCTTTAAAAAAAAAAGGCCACTTGTTTCTAAAGTGGGTTTTCAACAGCGCTTCACAGAGCAGTGAGCTTAAACAATCTGATTTAAAATAATTGACTAGTTTTCACATTTTTTCAGCTCATTTCCACTTTTCTGTGAAATTGGCACTTTTTACAGCACTTACACAAATTATTTTTAAGAAGGCTATAATTAACACAAAGTAAAGCCTCAAACATGAACGCAGGCTGGTGTTAACCACATAAATGAAATGGGCTTTATGTCAAACTGCAAACTTTCTCTTCTGGCCTTCACAAACCGAGTTATTCAATGACACTGTGATACATTTAAAGGGCAAGTGAAAGTTTTGGCTGAAACAACAAAAACCAAAAAGCAAAATAAATAAATAAAAATATGATTTTGGTAAAAGCAAGATGTAAAATTGGAGTAGAGACTTAATTATTTGACCTCTTTGTTGAAAGTCTTTATGCTTTATTTGACAGAAATAAAATGTATTTTAGAAATAATCTGTTGAACAGTAGCTTTTCCACATAAATAAATTGTAAACAGTTCATTTTGAATTAGCAGTGATACTGAAGATTAAGATTACCTGCTCTCCTTCTGTGAAAACCCTGTTTCCAAACATCCAGGAGATGGTTGGTGTGGGATCACCTGAGGCCTCGCAGGTCAGGGTGACGTCCTTGTCAAACTCCGAGGCAGTCTGGTTGTTGAAGTAGGTGATGTTGGGTATCACTAGAAACACAACAGAATGCTTTATTGAAACATGTTATTTTTCTAATCAGGAACTCTTTTCTAGTCAGGGAGTCCTTGGAATTCCAACTGTGGAAATGTTGTCCATTAATACAGATTTTGTGTCTAAATTGGATTTTTTAAAAATAGATCTTAATTGAGGAGGGGTGGAAATGAAGAAACTTTTTTTTTTTGGTTGAAAAAAATAAAATCCAACAATAAATAAAAATAAACTGACATGCATTCAGTATGTGATAGAGTGAACCAAAAACTGGAAATAAAGGTTTGCTGTTTATTTGACAAGATAATGCTCAAATAGTATGTCAGATTTAACAATTCCCATGAAGTATCAACATTATGGTGGAATATAGTCATGGTTCAAATTAGGTTTGATTTTAAATATAGGCATCTTCAGGCGTTTCATTGGCCGTTCAGCCTAATCAATGGGAACAAACGTGCCGCTGGTTTGGTGTGGGTGTGTGCACCACACTACACATGGACGTGAGAGCTGACTGAGGAGCTCAGAAAGAGGATTATAGATATTTATGTTAAAGATAAATGCTACAAGATCATCTCCAAGCAGTTTCATGTTGGTCCGTTCATACAAGTGTAGCCAACCTCCCAGGATGTGGACGCAAGAGGAAATGCAACCCCAGGTTTATCTCATGAGCCGTGTGGATCGTAACAAAGAGTCAATGAAGCCGTTCAGAAATATTCTAGGTAAACTCTAAGTTCAAGGTATGTCACTTTCTGATAACAATCAGTCACATTTTGAATCATAATAGGCTCCAAAAAAATATTTAAAAGGCCTTTACTGTTGACAGAAAACCATCGAACAAAACAAAATGGACAAACCCGAACATTTCCAGGATATAAAACTACTTTGTGAGGGTAAGTAATACATACATATTAATACATAAATTAAGGCTTAAGCTATATTACTTAGGCACATTTAAACAGTGTGTTTATGTGTTTTATTCTGTGTTTATGCATAATGGAAATATGCTGTGATTAATAAAAAGGATTTTTAAATTTTATTGAAGTAACAATGGACTGTCTGATTTATTCACCTATGACTGTAGCTATTTTAGAAAACAATTACCAATTTATTTTTACGGACAAGGCGCTAGACCTCAAGATAAATAATACTTTTAATATCCTTGTATGCCTTTGTTGTGGTTTTATAAATAAATGTTTATTTATAGCTGGTTCTGGATTAGAAATGAAGTAAATCAAAACGCACTGAAGGATGATCAAAAGCTCTACGATGATGTCATGAATGGCTGAGCCTCTTCACTACGTCTGCTTTCATCCACACTAGACGGTTTTCATTTAAAATGTCTGTAGAATAAAAACAGCTGGTTAAAAAAATAAATCGCAATTTTATTGTTGTGGCCAGGTATTCAGAATATTTTTTACTACATTTTATGAAGCAACGTGCACTTTACTACATATTATCTGTCAGGATAAATAAAATATTTTGCATACATCGTATGTCTTCAGTAAGCTTCATTTCTTTCCAACAGTGCACGCTGTGCACTTCACTGTGTGTTTCTACATCTAGCAACTGGAAAAGCTGTGGAAGAATGTGCAGCAAATGTCAATGAGTGCGACAAGAAAGGCCAGAAAGAGACAAAAAAAAAAAAAAAAACTCTTTTTAAAGCAAGCGTGTACACAAATGAAGACATTTTCTTACCGAACACGTTCAGGCTGACTTCCTCCGTTTTCTCCCCTGCCTTGTTCTTGGCCATGCAAGTGTAATCTCCTTCATCCACCTTCTTGACATCCTTTATTATCAATTCAGAACCATCCTCGTTCAAGTTGTATTTGTCACCCGCTTCAAGGACAACATTGTTACTGTAGCAGAAGGAAAACAACAAAAAAAAAAAAACAGCAAGGGTTCACATCACATTCTCTGAAACATCGAGCGAGCTACAAATAGGTTTAACTTATCTGGCACATAGCAATGCAATGCACACAAACATAATTTATGAGAATATTGAATTTTTTTTTTTTAATCGCAGCTTTTCAGTTTCCACTTTCTTTTATTTCTAACAACTGTTTTTTGTCAAAATAAAAGCTGTGCCGCGGCCCATTTTCTCTTGTTTTTCAGTCCTAAACCTTCTTTTAGCATCTTCTTCAGATCCAACATCTCACATCAGTTTAGCTGCACCGAAGACAGATGTGAGCCAAAGCTGAGCTCGGTAATTTTATTTACTTCCCATCTGCAAACTAATGCTTCCTGTAAAGGTTCGTCTTCACACCCGGGCTGCTGCGGTGCTTTGTCAAACTGATCAGCGATGTGCCATAAATGTGACGGCACCCTGAGCAAACACCCACAACAAGAAATGATTCCTGGATGTTGGACACATTGTGTGAACTCAAGGTTATCCTAAACAAATATACCGTTATGTGCATTCTGCAAAAACTAAAGTGAAAATGCACCTTTTTATTAAATTAATGTAGTTTGGCTTAGTAAAAAAAATATACATTTTTAACATAACTGGCACTTTTGCTCATAAGCTTCAACTACAGGCCTCACCAGAACGATAAATTTAATATGTTAGGGATGCTCCAATCAGGTTTTGTTTTGCTGCCAGTCACTGACACCGATCAAATGGATTGGCTGTAATTTTTTTTGATTTACCGTAGTTAGAATGAGCGTTACATGATCTGGAAAAAAGGCATCATAAATCATCTTAATCTGACCCTTTTTACTGATCAAAGCAGAAAAGTGACGTACTGTGCCCAGGTTACAGTGGGTTCAGGGAAGCCATCTGCGTCACAAGCCAACAAAGCAAATCTACCAACGTCAGCCGTAGCATTGACGTCAGACATTCTGGCTCGAATGGTTGGAAGCACTAAAAAGAAACAAACAAACAAACAAACAAGTTAGATGTGCAGTTTTAGATTGATACACAGGTATGGCGGTCAGGGGTGTACTGGTACATGTATTTGTACCAAAGTATGGTACAAACTTGTTCAATTACCGGATCGATTAATGAATACGTAGGTCACAGCCTATAAATCTATCATACTGGGGAGCATATGCATACGTTTTATTTTTATTGTTTGCGAAAGCTATAACTGCTGCACAACAGCCTTTAAATAGGAAAGTGGTACATGCTGTGTGCTGCTGGGGTAAAACTCAAAATGGGGAGGGAACATACCGTAATATGTCTAAACTGCACCATAATTCAATGCTGGTTGTTGGGAGACAAAACATATAACGTAGCTTGATTTTTTTTTTTTTTTCAGTTGCAACTTGAATGCTGAGAGCCACATAGGATCATAAAAATAAACAAAATAGGACTGCAGAGTGATCACTCTATGGTGGAAACACACAAACTTCTGTGTGTGTGTTTCCTTCTGGCTGGATGCACCAAGGTGCCAAGCAGTGTGACTGTGTTCAACACAACAAAACAATCATACATAGGTTCAAAGCAGGAATTTAGCAAAATACAGGTAGTCCCCGAGTTACAAACGAGTTCCGTTTCTACGCACCGTTTGTAACCCGATTTTGACGTAAGTCGGAACTCATTACACGTGGCGTTCGTCAAACAGGATTTTTGCCGTAAGTCGCGGAAATAAATGTATGCTAACGCAGCGCCGCACACCCGTTTATCGACATGACACTGAA
>JARVGS010000400.1:7835215-7846823 GCA_031762315.1 Hypsolebias antenori | reverse complement strand
TGACTGATGTTAAAATAGTGACCTGTAATATGAAAGTGGTTTGATTAAAACAGTTTTTTAGATTTAGTTTTAATGCTATTACAGATGGTTGTACGTGCTATGGCCAATCTTTGACGCATACATGCCACTAGTAAGACATTATGTTAATACATTTGAGGATAATATAGACGAGAGGAAAATGCTAGTCAAGTATGTAAAGTCATATTTCTAAAAAAATAGCTTCATCCCTTTTGCAAAAAACAGCAGCTTTTTTTTCTTTTCTCTCCATGTATATGATTCTATATATACCGGTAGTAAACTGTGTAGTCTGAAATATGCAAACATTAATCTTTGGCTTCTGATGGCCTGGTTAAAAAAAAAAGGGAAAATATTTTCAGAGCCTTTACTGCTATTTCTGAATTTGCCAAATTTTGTAATTATTATTATTATTATTATTATTATTAAAGTGTTTCCCCTATCATTATATAAGCAGGGCACATTGCCCTGTCCACAGAAGGACCCCCCACCCTCGTTGACGACTACCTGCACTGATGTAGCGCTAAGCTAGTGATGCGCAATACAGACACGCTAGCTAAAACCCTTTAACTATAGAGGTAGCGCTTGTCATTCCCCCATCTGTTACGCAAGCACAGTCCACAGTGTCAGCTCATTTGCACATGCGCTAAAAAGAATACTTCCGGGTCGCACGGATCGCCGTTGTTTATGAATGAGAACTGTCTTAATTTACTTAGAAAAGCATGTGCTCTATCTCCGCCAATCTTCATATTGCTAATTTACGCCACTCGTATTGTCGTTAAAATCACTGACATATTTACATCTTTGGTTAAGATGATATGCGACACATTAGACATGACCCCCAGCCTGGGCTGAACGAGAAAACCCTGCAAGATACAGAATAAATATTTTCCATAGTGAAACAGCGCCGCTCAGTGGTGAAGTTGCATATCATTTTAATCGTGACGTAAACATCCAACGATTTTAACAGAAATACAAGTGTCGTAAATTAGCAACATGATGGGTGGAGATAGAGCACGTACTTTTCTAAGTAAACTAAGACGGTTCTTATTCATAAACGGAATTATAACATTGTCTAGGAAAATTAAACAATTTATAGAAATATATATTTTAATTAGTATTTAAAAATATGGTATAGTTCATATTAATACAAAGTAATTATTTCCAGTTCATTTTTCTTAATCTGGCATATTTAACGGCAATCTGTGCGACACGGAAATATTCCTTTTAGCGCAAATCAGCTACACTACGGATGGTACTTCTGTAACAGATCAGGCAACCACAGCGCTCAGTTTCCATTCGCTCTGAGCCATCTCCACCCCCAGTCACCCTATCGACAAAAAGTGCGAAAGACATGAGCACCCTGCCAAGGTAAGTAAACTACGGCAAACACTGTATTATTTATTTATTTTTATTTATTTATTATTTTTGCAAGAAAATGTCCCAAACCTTAACCCCTTACTTGTATTAAAAGTCCTGCCTGTGAACTGGCAAACTAATTACCTCATTCAGGGTCAAATCTTTCCATTATTAAAACAGTCTTCTTTCGTCTCATTATGACACATTAACTACTTACCTTACCTAATGATTCTGGAACTAAAAACACAAGGTTTACTTTAGATCAAAACAGATAGATTGTCAAGTTGTTGGTCTGTATTTTCACTAACTTCAAAATCTATCATCAACTTGCTGTCGTAGACAGGTTATTTAAAGTTGGTTATGTTTTTTAGAGGATAGTGAGGGTCTGAGAAAGACAACGATGTGTTTATGTACGATCTTTTCCTGTTCTTGAATTGCTGTTCAATTTAGGTTTAAATTATCACTGAATCATTCATACAAGGAAGCAGTCTATGTGTAGAGCTCTTGTGGTGTCAGAGTGGCTCAGCAGTTTCTGCAGTGATGTTAATGTTCAATATGTTACAAATACCTTAAAAGAAAGAAAAAAAAAAACTCTGTATAAAACACAACACTTACGAAAGATCGTCACTTGAACTGTAGCTTGAGCCTCCTTGTCCCCATCTCTTGCCACGCACTTGTAGATGCCGGCATTGTCTATGTTGGCGTGGTAGATTGTTAGAATCGATGTTGTTTCATCACTGCGGCTCACCGAAATGTTCGGCCTGGTTGGAAGGATCTTTTCACCACTGGGAGCATACCAGTCTATGTCTTTAACATCTCCAACCACTAAAAACAGAGAGAACAGTGAAGCAGGTACACAAACGGCCTTGCAAATAAGAATGTAATAACTGTTTCCTATTAAAAAAAAAAACACTTAAAGACGATAATAGTGTGAATGGTTATGAAGCATTCACACTACTGTGATCCATTTTTCTTCCATACATTTTTTGGCATCTCTCTCATTCCACAATTTTTATGCTATTTCAACAACGCACATATCAAAACATTCAGCTCGTTCAAAAGAAAGGTGCTACAACTGTTGGTATTGCTGCCACTCTAGCTTTTTGAAATATTTAGCCTTTTCTGCATTTTTTTTTCCTCATTGGAAATGATCAATTAACTGATTTTACATCCTTCAAATCTTTAGATCTGTTTACAACCTTTTACTGTTCCTTTCACATTTTGTTCTGGTTCAGCTTATGAAAACAAACATTTTTTCAGCTACTTGCAGCAGTTTTTTTATTATTATTTTTTTTTTCTTCAGCTTTTTGTGTTCCTTTCAAATGCTTTCTGCTAACTTCAACATTTTTGCTGGTGAAGATTATTGGTCATCCAGGACATGATAAATTCAAAAGCGTTCAATACAAAAACAACTGGACTTTATAACAGAAGACGTTTTGCTCCTCATACAAGAAGCTTTCTCAATTTAAAGAGCGGTGAGTGTGGGGTTCAGGTTAAAAAGCTGAGATAAGATACACATACACATGTAGATTGACAAATCACACCTCACACCTTAACAGTAGGGGTTTCTTAAGGTTTTTGTTTGAGGCCTCCTCCTCTGTTAAGAGATGGTTTCTCTCTTAACATAACGAAACCTTGAATTTTTGAATTAAACATTTTTGTGCTTCTTCTAACTTCTGTCTGTTAATTTCAGCTTATGTTCCTTTCAGCTTATTTGGGAAAGTTTCAGATTTTTGTGCTATTTCAGCTACTATTTAGCTGTTTTTTGCTAATTTTAGCTTTTTCAGCTAATTACACATTTTTTGCACCCATTTCAATTGTTTTCAGCCTAAATCAGCAAAAGTGCACACTTCACTTCTTTCTAGTAACTTCAATTTCTTTTTGCCGTTTTATCTACTTTTCAGCAGGTTTTTTTTTTTTGTTGCTAATTTCAGCTTATTTTAATAGAAAAGTTTCACTTTTTTATGCTAATTTCTGCTTCTTTCAGTCAAATTGGTCAAGTTATTTCTGCTTTCTTCAGATAATTTAAGATTGGTTTATCTTTTCAGCTACTTTGTTAGCATTTTTAAGCAAATTTCAGTTGTTTTAGATAATTTCAAGTTTTTCATTTAATTGTTTGCTACTTTCAGCCTAATTAACTTATTTCTGCTAATTTTATATTTTAGCTTGCTATGCTCGTTTTAGATTTTCCCCTTGCTAGTTTCAGCTTGTTCTCCTATTTCAGCTACCATTTAGCTGTTTTATCATAATATTAGCCTTTTCTGCTAATTCCACTTTTTTTTTTTTTTTTTTTAGCTCATTTAATCTCTTTCCCATTCTTCTGGTATTTTAAGCTTCTTTCTGCTTTTCAGCTACTTTTCATGTACAGTATATTTTTGCTAAATTCCACCATTTTTAGCTAATTTCTTCATTTTTGTACTCATTTCTGCTTATTTAAATCTATTTCATCAAATACATGTTCTTTCTGGTTACTTCTACTAATTTAGGCTTGTTCTACTTCAGCTACATTTCAGCATGTTTTTAGCTAATTTCAGCCGTTTTTCAGCAAGTTCGTCTGCAATTAGCATTCATACTGCATTTTCACAAGAAATGCAATTTCTCATCAAAAGGTAAAAATACTTAAAGCATACTGATTTTGTTAGATTATTGTATTTTTCTTTTTATATTATTTATGTTTATCACTGAAAGTGTGGAATTACTTCAGCACAATTAATCCTGTTTCAACTAAAATGATTTGAAAAGGAATTTATTTTTTTTTGTTTCAACATGATGTGCACGAATGCATCATTGGTTCGTGATATGATTAAAAAGTGGTATAAATAATTTGTGTTTACTGTATTCAATTGGGGCAACTTCCAATGACAGAAAAATGCAAGCATTTCTCCTCCGTATTCAGTTTCCATGAAGGAAACAGTTTTTGTTTTGCAGAAATACATTAATGCCATCCCATCTAGTAAAGACCACACACAGTTCTTAATTTAGGTTGACAGCCTTTTCCACTAAAATGTTTTTGATCAAACTACAACATTTGGCATAAAATTAAATATAAACTCTGTCAGCTTCATACAAAAGTCAATGCTTCATGTTACATTTAAAAATGCCATAAAAGCTTTGCTCCTGTAAGTTGATTTATGTAGAATTCTTTGTTAAACGGCAGTGAAAGAACAGATTGAGTCAAGGCCAGATGTTCTATTATCAACCAATCAGTTTGTGCAGACTATCAAAATACAGTTTTATTATTTTAGTTTACTGGCAATAAATGGATAAAAGCTTAACACAGCCACACTCATATCAATTTTTGTATGTCCTCTAAAAAAAATTACTGATGACCTGTTTTTTAGTGTTGTGCAATCAAAAACAGCAAACATGTTAAATAGTCTGATACATTATAAACATGGTTATAGATATTTAAGTTTTATTATCACCTCTCTTATGTTATGTCACCCTTAGTGCCTGAACATTATATGAGTTATCCTTTCTTTACAAGCAAAATCCTTTTCATTTCCCCTGCCTGTCATTGTTTTATTAAATGACCTCAATTAGTGCATTTAATGAAGTCATAGGAGGTAAAATTTGTATCAGGCTGAGTTAACTGAGTTGTGTTTGAGTGCTTACCTTCACAGAGGAAAAACTTGGACTCTCCCACGCTGATTTCTCCATAAGGTGGAGTGATTTGCACCTGAACTGCAGCTGAAGTGGAGAAAAGAGAGAAAGAAAAAAAAAAAAAAAAAAACATTAGCTTTTTGATTTCATCTAGAGGAATAGCGCCATGGAGCCAAAGTCCAAAAAGCCAACGCTCCAAGTTATATTGCGCTGCCCGCTCAGAAGAAACAACCATGTTCAGCCAAACTCCCCTAAATGAAACTTTGGTATTAAATTCTTATGTTCACTGGAGTGCAGCATCTCAAGGTGCACATCGTTTTTGAATTTAATCTCATAAAACAGACTTGTTACCAAACAGTAACATTTTTTGATCTGCCATCCGTTTAGTTAGAATTTCTTCCCGTCCGCAGTTGAAACCTCCATGAAAGAGAAAGATGCAGAAATCCAAGAGGAACAAATGGTTTCTTTATTATTATTATTTTTAGCTCCAAACATTGTTTTAGGCGACACTCTTAACATGACAGTAAGGCTGCGATAGCTTGGTGGTCAGTGCTGCGGCTTTGTAATCTTGAGGTTGCGTGTTCAAACCAAGGTTGTGTCAGAAAGGGCATCTGACTTAAAACAAATTGCTAACTCTTTCATTTTTTTTCCCATTCAACCTTTATTTATACAGATTAGTCTCACTGAGCCGTGAGGACCCAGTTGCAAGAGAGAATTGTTTTAAACAAATAACTGTACCACTTTAAAATAAGGCTCCCCTTAAATAGTTTATAAATATGTTACTAATTCCTCTATAAGCACTTTATAATTAATTATTAATTGTTTATTATGCATTAATTAAGGGTGACAGAGGGACAAAACCAAGTAGTATCTTGTCAAATAGTGAGACAAATCTGTTCACCTATAATTTGTAAACCTTTTTTTTAATGATATATTAGTTGTAGATACTTATAATTCAGTGATAAAGTACAATGTTACATCCTAAAAAAGGTTAAACGCTTATTATGATTACAAAGTAGTAATAACTCTAGATGAAATATATAGGTGAACAGATTTTGTTCACTATTTGACAAGAAACTGCTCAGTTTTGTCTCTCTGTCACCCTTAATGCACAATAAGCAGTTACTAATACAGGTAGTCCTCGGTTTAAGTCCGAGTTCCGTTCCAACGACCGATACGGATAACGATTTAGACTTAAACCGAAACAGAAAGCACGTGACGGTCGTAAACGCGGATTTTTAGACTTAAACCGAAACTGAAAGCACATGGCGGCCGTAACGTCTTTTTAAACACATTATTTACTACCTAAAACACCGCCAGCATACATTTTGTACCTCTAAAATGTATTTTAAAGCACTTAGCTTGCTAACATACAAACGAACAATAAAACTCAGAAAATAATGAAAATTTCTGAGAAATTCTGCCGTATGCAGCTGAATGACGTCACTGGGAGGGTGACGTAAACGCGAAAAACCGTAAACAGAGCAGGTCGTAAACCGAGGATTACCTGTATTTGTAAAGTGTTTATACAGAATTAATACGTATCTATAAAATATTTATTAGCATCTATAAGGGGAGCCTTATTGTAAAGTGGTACACAAAGAATATAGATAAGGTACAGACAAGAATAATCATATAATGAGCAAATACAATTAAAAGTAAATAGAAGAAATTGTATAAACACTAAACAAAAGCAGGTACATTATAAAGCGGCGTAAAACATTAAAAACAGGAAAATGTCTGTGTTGATTTTCCATGAACTTGAGTTCTTTAAAATCACTTAGAGAGGTCAAGGTGGAGAGCTTCAGATCTTTTTGCAAAGAGTTCCAGGAAACAGGAGCGGAGTAGGAGAAGGCCCTTTTTGCCTAGTTCATTCCGCACTGAGAGGACACTGCATGTAATAATGTCCTGAGAGCGCACGCTGTAGCTGCACTGACAATGTGGAATGTGGGAGTAGATGGCAGCAAGTGTTTTTATACCAGTGGGAGAGTCTACGTGAAGTTAATGATGACCAGTTAACCAGTGAATACAGGGTGCAGTGGTGGGTACGGTAGTTACAGATAGTTATGAGTCTTAGTGCATCATGACATACAGTGTCCAACATCTGTAGGGTACTTGTAGGAGCATTGGCGTAAATAAGAAAATTTGTAAATTCATGTGAATTGGATCCCTGTGGTGACCTCTGAAGAAGGGAGCATCTGAAATAAACTTACTTCCCATTGAATCTGCAGTAAATGAACTTCTTGACGCTTGAGACAAAGCTCATGTTGTTTTAAATTTAAAAAAAAAAAATCTTATTCGCAGCACATGTGGTACATGAGGTGGAATGAAATTGTGCACCCAAGATCCTAGTTACACCCCAAAAAAAAAGCAAAATAAAAAGAATATACAGTTTAAAAAGAAACTGTATATAAGGATGTAAGATATATGCTAAACATTAATAATGTAAAATCGGTATTTTATAATATGGTGTATTACGGTATAAAAATATACTGTATGCATGCATCTGAATATCTAAAGACAGAGGGAAAATGTCAAACATTTTGCATTTTTACTTAATTAGAGATATATTTAATCTTCAGAAAGCAGGTGTAAGTATACACAGTAACACAGTGATCTATTTACTGAAAGTTTAAAAAGCAACTTGACTTGAGTCTTTCCAGATGCTCGCCTTGTTTTACCGAACCCAGCTTCTCTTGGCAGGTGATTTAGATCTTAAATCCAAGAGTATGTGTTTTTTCTGAGTCTCAGAAGTACTTCAGCATTAACTAAAGAGAAGCACGGCCAAGATTCACGAGCAGCACAGAGAAACACCTGGCGTCTGTTCTTCACTTCGTTCTCGCAGATTAAAAGTCGTGCATTTGAAATGAAAACTGTTCAAAAGGCTAATCAGCTAATCATCACCTGTACTTGTTCATCAATATTAGTGAGAATGCGATAACCTTTCAGGTGTGACGGTTTGCTATTAGGCTTCCGTCTTCAGTAACGGGCTGCATAGAAATGAAAGCGCAGCCTACGAAATGCTGATGAATCATGATCTAGTGCTTGACGGGAAAAAAAAAAAAATCCAGCTGAGCCTCCAGTATGTCACCACTTCACATAAATGAGTTAGTCAGCTTCAGCTCCATTCTCCCCAGGAGCTTCGTGGGAATGGCTGGCAAGGACTCGCCATTCACAGACAGGTAGCCAGCTACCGTCACGGCACAAGATGGCATTGATGTTTCACAGAGCGGCAGTCAAACAGCTTTAGAAAACATCTGTGACTAAGAAGAGACTCTCACAGCCATGGCCTTTGTTGCTCATCTTCTCCTGCAGTCTTCTGATTTGAAAGGGCATCACATTTATTGCGGAAAGCCTTATCTCAGCCTAAACGCTGGGATGAAAGGATCAGCGTTTAGAAAATGTGAAAGGTACACATTCTGTCAATGCTTTGGAAATCAGCAATACCAACGTTTTTGGTGTTTCACTTCTAATCAGTGTTTACCGTTCTGACTTGAGCTGAGCACATACAAGACAACAAGAGCAGAACATATTTTACCTAAATTAATTTGTTTCTTCCAATAATGTGCAGTCCTATCATCTGGGTTCTTTTCTTTTCTTTTTTTGGAGACGTTTCGATCTTCATACAAAGGACTTCATCAGTCCGAGGAGCCACAACAAACAGTCCAATAAGCAGCACGCCCACATAGTAGACCAACCAGTTTGCTGGTGATAAAATGGTTTCTGGGGGCTAATAAATAACATTTAACACTTTTCATTTGATATAAGTTAAAGTGATATGCATATCATATGGCTGTTACTGAATATGTCACCAGCTCTTACAGCGGTTGCACAATTTTTGTAGCAAATAAGCCTAAATAAGAGGGCTATGGTCTGACAAAGGAACATATATAAAATATCGATATCGGCATCGTTTTTCGGCCAAATAAGGTTTAAGATATCGGCATATCGAATATCGGCCCAAAACCCAATATTGTGCATCCCTATTTGGACATAGTTTTTTTTTTTTTTGGATGATTTGTCCTTCATCCAAAGGACTTCGTCAGTCCAAGGAGCTACAACAAACTTAGTAGTGGACTTAGTACAAACTTAGTGCTCCCTTACTATGGGAGTGTGCTGCTTTTGGGACTAAGTCTGCTGTGGCTCCTCAGCCTGATGAAGTCCTTTGGATGAAGGATGAACCGTATCCAAAATAAATAAATACAATTTAAAAAATAAATAAATTAATTAAAAAGAAACCATTCAGATGACCTGACTGAACATTTACCAGGATTATCGAGCATGAACTTTGAAAGTTTGTTTCTTCTCGATGTTAATGTACTGATGACCTCATGTGAAAATTCAATCAATGTTCTGATTCTGTGGTTTTCTGAAACACGTGGTGATGATGACAGTATGACTTCTTATGAAGTGAGAGTTTCGAGTGAAAACCAGTCAAACTGATGGATTCTGGTGCAGAACACCTGGGCCACATTTTATGCTCTTGGTGCAGCTGTGGAGGAAATTGTTACTACTTCAACTAGAAAACTGAGACTGAACGCGGAATAAAATGTGAGATGTTTGTTTTAGAGGCAAGCCGTAATATTTCTATCAGTAAACAAGTTGTTTTTTCCCCAGAATCCCATCATGTGTTTATCTAGCTCATTCACTTGTCAAGGACTAAATGAAAATTAGAAAAAAAAAATCTAATTAAGCATTTAAACCTAATTGTCCAGAAGGAATTAAAGTAAACAAAATACA
Source organism: Hypsolebias antenori (assembly GCA_031762315.1). Classification (NCBI taxonomy): domain Eukaryota; kingdom Metazoa; phylum Chordata; class Actinopteri; order Cyprinodontiformes; family Rivulidae; genus Hypsolebias; species Hypsolebias antenori. The sequence goes on along the minus strand of JARVGS010000400.1, from coordinate 7,837,106 downwards.
AATCCATGCCCTAAAGCAATAAAAGGTTTGTTGGTGTGTTTTCACTTCATGTTGCAGAGCTGTCATATAAAATACATGATGACATGCTGATGACAGGTCAAACTGCTCTTTTCACTGATAAAACTGTCTGCCTCTGTCTACAGCTGGGTTGAAAAGCATCTCCACTGTATAAATCCTGCACTTGTTATTTTTCCAGAAGCCATTTTCTGATGTCTCACTATGGCAAAAAGGAATTGTTTAAGTCCTGTGGGATTTTGGTTCAACAATCTTGGTTTAAATTAATAAAATATTATTGTGCTGAATATTTACTATGATTCTTCCAGTTACTGTCACAGCAGTGTCCTGGGTGACAGTGCTGGGTGTTGGACTATCTCAGCCATCATCCTAATTTAGACTAACAGTCACTTAATCATTTCAGGCATGACATAATTGAGACCCGATGGGACAATTTTAAGGTTTGGACATAGTTTCCATGTCTGCATGTGCAGGGCCACTATAAGCCCTTGACTTTTGTATTTGCGCAGCAATGGTAACGATTGGAAGAAGCTTCATGAGACGGTGTCATTATTCAGATGTTTTTTTGCAGCTCCTCCTGTAACGTTAACATGTGCAAAAACAGAACTTTACTGAATGTCTCCTCATTTTGTTTTTCAGTCATTTGAAAATGAAAGTCAGTGAGGAAGATTTACCAGAATTCGGTAATCTTTAATTGTGATGTCCAAAGTGCAACAGAGAACATCAAATGAGACCAATCAAACGATGTTGGATATATAAATTGAGTTAATGTAGATTCTGAAACCGGCTCTTATTTTGAAAAAGTTTAAATTTTGGCCCCCTTTTGTAAGTGGGTTCGACACCGTGGAGGAAATTAAAGGCGGCTGTGGCTGAGTAGTTAGAGCAGTCGTTCTCCAATGCAGGAATTTGGGGTTTGAATCCACCAGCAGTCACATGTCGAAGTGTCCCTGGGCAAGACGCTGAACCCCTCATTGCCTCTGATGTGTGTCCCATCAGTGTGTGAATTTGCTCTAAAAGCACTGATTAGACTCTTTAGAATGATTTGTTCAATTAGCTTTGTATAGATCTAGTAGAGTGCTGTATGAATGTGTAAATGAAGACAAAGATTGTGTTGCAAAGAGCTTTGAGTGTCTTGATAATATAGAAAGGTGCTATATAAGTACAGTCAATTTACCATTCACCCCTGTTCTACAGTGTCAGTAGTTTCCAAGGTTTCAATCTTCTAACCCCAGAAAAAAATAGTTTTAGACTTGTGACCCCCAATTATTGACGTAAGTACAAAATATAAAAGGCAAAAAATCGATACGCTAATACAACAAGAGTACTGCAATGATCTGCGTATTTTGGTTACTTTTTTCCCCTTGTGATGTTTTGTGTTCTGTATCTTTGAATCTTAATGTTATTAATGGGTTCAGTTCTTTGCGGTGTTTTTCACTTTGCCGTTTCTCGGTCATCCTCAGTCAGCCTGCCACACTCGCCTGTTTCCAGTCTGTAATCAGCTCAGCCCCAAACATTAGATCTCCAGCCATGATCACCTCAGCAGTGCATTGTTGGTTCCCCCGGCCACTCATTAGGTTGGTCCTTTCATCGTGTCTCCTCTGTGGTCCTGGTAAACATCATTGTAAGGTTTATCTGTCTCATCAAAATTTTTGTTATTGTTAAATAAAGTTTTGTTTTTGTGTTCTTCATATAGAGTCAGTATCCTGGGTTCAATGCTCCTCCATTCTGACAGGTACGTTTATAATGGAAACAGCCTTAAACTTTTTACATTTTGATCCATTGACTGTTTAGTCTCTTGGAATATATTGGCAACAAAAAAAAAAAAAAAAAAAAATAAATAAAAAAATATATATATAAATTATACCGTATATCTTAA
>JARVGS010000400.1:7761532-7772046 GCA_031762315.1 Hypsolebias antenori | reverse complement strand
GTGGTTGTGAACATGCATAAGAGAATAAGGCCTTTCCAATAGAATATTTGAAAGTGACTGTGAAGCAGCAGAGATCCAACCCACAAGACCAGAGGCAGACAAAGTGGGGACCAGAGCCCAAGACCCCAAGTGGGACCCCGATATTCAGTGTTATTAAAAATAAAAATAAAAATGATGGTGATTTTTGACACTTGTAGATTGCTGTGGTAAACCAGATAACTTTCTGTATAATTCTGGGTTCATGTATTTAGAGTATTTTGTTTGTATTTTATGCAGTTGGGATTTTCTTCTTCTTCCTTTTTTTTTTTTTCAAATGACTGACGTTCTCTTTTAAAAGAGCAAAACATTAATATACAACAGACATTTTAATGTCAAATCTGATTTCATGAATGCCTCAACATCAAAATTCAAACACAATTTCCAAATAATATTAATAAACTACATAAAACAACACCTACATGTACACACACTGTGCACACAAACTTTTTAACAGTTGGTAAAGACTTTTGAAAAATTCATGCAAAGAAAAACAAAACCGCTGAATAGAGACTGTTTCTTTTGCATTTGTCCCTCTAAAGAACATCCATCCCTTTGTTAGCGTACAACTGTGCATGATGAATGCTGCAGCTGGACAATTTGTTTTTCTTAAAAGTGCAGATCTTTGTTTGCTCCTGTGAAACAACTGGAGTGGCGCCTACTCCTGCAAATGTGGGAGCCTCAGATACAGCACCAAGCCTCGCCTCTCATTCCAGAGGAGCAACACGTATTTATGGTGAGCTGCGGCGTGTGCAGAAATGACTTACTGTGTTTTAAACTCCCGAGAGCAAACGCAGTGCGGTGGGGTGGAGGGAACTCATCAAAGTCAAACGAAACGTATGTTTTTTCCTTAAAACTACATGTGAGGCATGCCTTCAGGTCAAAAGGACATTTAGTACGTTTAAATCCCTAGATGTCCGGGGAGGTGGACAGGAAAGGGATGGAGTAACACTCCTTAAGTTTAAACAAGAACAATCAGACAGAAGCTTCTTAAAAAGAGATTAGTTCTTCAAAGTCTAAAGATCATAAGTGCAAAATTTGATGTTTATTATTCCAACCCTCTCAAGGTGAAACGATGATGTTATTCCAACATCAGAACAGCTACTTTATTAATCCCAAGGGGAATTGGGTTTTGTATTTTTGGAGTCTCTGCATTATACATATACAGTATCACAAGTACTAAACCAATTTTAATTCTGCTTTTTAAAATGATTGACTAGATGTACATATACAATTGTTGATGGTATGGAGTCAACCCAATTCAAGATGGCCGCCACAGCAAAACAATTCAAGTAAGAAAAGTACCTATAACTCAGTCCCTTTTACATTTATTAAATTTAAATTTATATTTTAGTAGCTGAAAGTGCTTCCAAGTTAAAACTCTGAGAGCTAAAGACAAGGTCATGGTGTGTCTATTAACTTTGACATTAACTTTGTTCGTTACCAAAATATCTCCAGCAAACCACTGAACAGACCAATCCCATTTAAAATGATCACCAGAGCAAAATGAGCTGCTTAAAACACAAAAATGACTTTTAACAGCCAGACTAAAATATTAAGCTAAAATCTGGTGTGATAGTATGAGAATTGCCACAACACGTATTGTGAGTTCAACACATTGTGCGATAAGAGGAATGTGTGCATCGTGTGTGTTTCGTTACCTGTTTGCACCCCCAAAAAATCTCATGAAGCACTGGACGGATTCTAATGAATCGGTCAAAAAAAAAAAAAAAATCATTGGCCGTACACCTACAACTTATTAACTTTTGGAGTTAACCAAATCCAAGATGGCTGCCACTGTAATTGTCCTCAGCCTTCAGAAATCTGGCTATACCTCTGTGACTTTTATAGATATTCAGATAAAACTTGGTGTGGTGGCCGTTCTTCATAGTGTATATCCCATGCACTAATAGATGTGAAAAATATATCATGTATCAGTGTCGCATTGGATCACGCATAAAGTTATTTTCAAGCTTTGACCAAAACACCTACACCGCCATCATTTATCAACATGAGAAGATCTTGGAAAATGGTAAACGGACTGTACTTATATAGCGCCTTTCTATCATATCAAGAAAGCTCTACACTACAATCTGTGCCTCATTTACCCGTTCATACAGCACTTTACTAGATCTCTACAAAGCTAATGGAACGAATCAGAGACTAATCAGAACTTTATCACATTCATACATAGGTGGGACACACATGGAAGGCAATGAGGGGTTTAGCGTCTTGGCAGGGACACTTTGGCATGTGACTGCTGGTGGATTCAAACCCCCAACTCTTGCATTGGAAGACAACTGCTCTAACCACACAGCCACAGCCGCCCATTATTATTTATGGTATTAAACCGACATGAAAGGTGGCAGTCGGTTTGGATTCCTTCAAGGAATACTTTAACACAACCTAACTTGTACATAGGTTTTCATCCCATATACTGTATGTCCTAAATTGCAATCTGTGGAAAACTGCCCCTTAGAACCAACGAGTTTTATTGACCACATAAGTAGCGAGTGTCACAGTCATCACTTAGCAAGAAGCAGTGAAAAATCAGGCGTCAACGTCATTATGTATCAAGATGTAAGTTGAGTCTCTATAGGGAGTGAATTAAAAAAATAGGCACTGTGCAATGTTTAATGGGAAAGTGCAGCACTTTGCTGAGAAAGGTAGCCTTTACCCACTGATGTGAGACTGAGTGGTCTTTAAATCTATCAATCGAACCTACACTTTGAAAAATGACACACAATACATACCCTGTGTGTTTAAAGTGACACCAATCTCCCACTTGAGCACCCGTATGTATTACAGTAAGAGTGACAATAGGTTGATCATATACTGTACACGCTTTTGCCTTAATCAAACCGCCTCAAAAAATAAATAAATAAATAAAAATAAAACAAGTTGGAAATGTGTATTGGAAATGCCAAGACCACATGTGTTGTGTCTAGATAAATGAAGACGTATATATAACGTAGAAATATGATATAATATTCAATAACACGTTATAATTGAAATGTTTACTGCATCAACCATGTTTTTCTGAATAATATGTGAGTAGCATAAAGAGAGGAAATTAGATCTCAGGAGGGTGGGCATAAATGAGGAAAAAAGCAGAGGAAATAGAAAAAAAAAAAAAACGACAGACTGAAACAACCATCACAAGCAATCTCTTTTCTTAATAAAGAAAATTAACCCTGATGAATTAGCCATTGTCAACATCTGTTTGGTATCCTCAGGGATGGAATCGTTATGAACAAAAATATATTAATACAGAGTTGGATTGTATATGTTCCATTCAGTACTCAGGGTTGACACCTAGACCGAGTTTGCTGCAAGCAGAATTTTAATGTTTAATGTCACCTTCATAGAGTTCATACTCGCTAAGTGGAATTATGAAACAGACCACAAGGACACGTTTTATGACAAGACATTTGATGTGTAAATACCAAAGTCCTTTTCAGGGTCCAAACAGTCCTGTACTCATAACATTCAGTAGCATCTTACTGCATCAGACATAAACAGGTTTTTGTTTTAACAAGTGTTGTGATAGATACATAAGCATCATTAAAATTAAATCTAAAGCATGTCCTCATACCAACTGATCTTGTACTGCTGTACCCTAAAATCCACCTACTATTACGATTCTGACTTTCTTTTTTAGTCAGTGCAGCAGTTCTTAACTATGGTAATATTATTCAGAGGACTTGCTGCTTGCTGTCAAAAATACTGCAACAGCTGAAGTTAGAGTCACAAGAAACTGCAGAGCTGTATACAGTATTCAGTGTGACGGGTAAACAAACTAGTGAAATTGCTAAAACCTCCCCAAATTAAACCATAAACAGAAAATGACTCAACTGATCATTTCTTATTAATTTAGAGTAATACGCATAAAATAAGATTGAAAAAACCTCCACTGAAATAAAAAAAAGGTCATTGTGTGCTTGATTGTATGATTATATGCTGACGATATGCACATGTACTTTGTAAATGAGCAACTTCTGTGAAGGTTTTTATAAGAGTTTTATAATTTTTTTATAGTTATCATGGATGTTTGTTGCCTGTTTTTTGTCTGACAGATGATTACGGTATACAGTATAAACCCCTTACAGGAAAAAAAAAAACGAACTTCACAAGTTTAAAAAAAATGGTTAGAAAATATGTTATATTAACATTTAGCTAATGTGAAACAGGACTTGCTTATGTTTAGAGTGTGATTTTCGAAGATTTTCATAATGTTGAAGTTAAAAATATGTTAAACTGACTTGTTTTATTTTCCTGAAGGGAACTGACTACAGTACTGTATTAGTAACATTAGGTCTGACTACTGCCTCAATACAAGCCATTTTACTTTTTTATTCTATTTTTCATTTACCAAAATTTGCAAGCTTAGTACAGATCAGTCCACTTTTATTACGGGCATCCAACTGTTACTCATGACCTCAAGACCTGTTAACTGATATACAAATGCCTTATTTACATCCTTCTTATGCTGAATAAAAATGATTGCAAATCACAATTACATAACAACAAACCTAATATTTTCCAGAAGTTGCTAAAGTATTTAGCCTATTTCTATATACACCATAGATGACATTGTGGGAGGGAAAAATTTCAAAAAAAAAAATAATTTAATCTTATTTTGCTAATGCATTTATCAAATAATTGGCTGGATGTATTTGAGCAATCAGTGGCTGAATACAAACTAAATGTGTTGTTCATAGTATGCAAAAGAAAAACCACTGCATATTTGATTTCTGTCGCAAAATTAGCTTTTAAATGAGGAAGTCAGTTCCTGAGACTATAACATTAAATGTATTAAATGGTTGTGCCATTCATAATTTTAAAATGGTTCAACAGTCCTATATAAAAAGTGTACTTTTGAAAATAAATGCGCAATCAGCTGTTAGTAGGTGTATCAATGAGAAGTGGCAAAACGTAATTTTATGGAGCAGATCATGCTACATTAAAATCTGTAACAGAGTTAGATTGTGTCACTTAGCTACTGCACAGTCAGTTAGTGGAAAATGTACAGATAAAGTGGAGCAGTGTTCCGTCCTTTGGGAATCTGTTTCAAAACCAATGTGTCACACTAATTCAGTCTACTCCCAACCACACCGTTAGAAAATGGGACAAGAGAAACCAGACTGAGCTCAGTGGTCACTTAGCTTAATCTGGCCTACATGTGAACTTAAGGGAGAGAAGGCCTCATTATCAAAGTTATTCATGTCAAAGAGAAGAATTCCACTGAAATGGCTAATTCCTAAAACGTACATATTCAGGCATTAAAATCAACTTTTTCAGGAAAATATGCAGGGCGTATTTTTAGCAGGCTCCTGCAGGAACAGGATCTAGAAACTCTCTTATTTTGACAGGGTGCGTTCTGGTAACTGTTTGCTCGGATCCGGTAATTCTCAGGCTTACTAATAATAAAGTTATGAACAAATATAACTGCCTTGAACAAACAAAACGTACATTGGATATGTACCGGTAATCTGAAACTAATTACATAAACGCTCATTTTAAACACAACAGCCACTTACGACTTCTTAATATCACGTACGAGCTGCATCTTCAAGTAGCATTTCCGCTTCTACCCTTAAAAAAATCTCCACCCCAACAGAGTGGTGGGGGTGCGTGCCAGACGGAGGAGGCACCTGGAGCTGAGAGGATTCGGCTCGGGGTAGGATGCTTGACAGAAGCAGAGTGTTTACAAATGTAGGTGTTAAAATACACCAAAATGCAGGAAATTGCATCTATTCAAACATTTTCTGGGCCAGGACCCCCAGAAACCCCTCAGGCAGCTCGCTCGTTATTTGCGTTCCGGCATACATCGGTTTACAAATCAAGCTCTGCAAAAATGTGCAGAACACCTCAAGAATATTTCTGATTACTGTTCATATTGTTTACAAAGATTTGATATATCAGTGAAAAAATAGTTTTAACTTTTAAAATTAGATAACAGCATGCATGCACTCATTGGCATTTTAGAGGGGGCTGGGATGGGGTAGAGTGGGGCAGCCAACTTGGGACCCAAAAGTCCCAGGTTCGATCACCAGCCATTCCCACATGCCGTGGTGTCTCTGAGCAAGACACCCAATCCCTAACTGCTGCCCGGGCACTGCTCCACCTGGGTGTATCTCAGGCGCGATAGGTTAAATGCAGAGAACCAATTTTGCCATTGTATGGGAGCATACAATGATGACAACATATAGCACTTGTACTTATTTTACTCATTTTAGTGTACTAACACACAGATACACACACCTCTCTCTCACACACGCACCATGAATTACAAAACATGATTTATAAACGTTCGACGTGACTCACTGCTGAATTTTCTTCCAGTTTCACCTCAACGTCTTGTGCACATCTACAAGAACAAATGTGTATGCCATCAAACCCCAACCATGCTGTTTGACTTCCCACAAACAAACGCACAAACCACAGATGGCAGAAGCAGCGACCTTGGAAACGAGCAGGAGATCCATTTTGGAAGAGCGGTAAAGTGCTTTATCACTGGTTGGAGCTCTGGACGTGACAAACTGTCTGCCAGGACAGTGAGGAGGGCAATTGACTTTTTTTTTTCCAAGAGAGTAAACAAAATCTAACATTGAATTTCTGTTTACAGTGCATCTCTCATGCCCACTCACATCTTTAAATGTCAATACATGGAACAAAGCCAGACACACAGAATATTTTAAACCAAAAGAGAATAAAATAAATAGAAAGTGAAATATCTGAAATGCTAACACATTTTGTATTCTAGGCCAGTTTTTTTTTTTGTACAAAAACCCTCGATGAAAAGTAAAAACCACAGTAATTGTCCTTCTTCATGTCAGGCAGCAGCCCTAAAGCTGTGAATGTTGCCCTTGAATCAAACTCAGTATGTTTCATCTTTGAATTTAATCTGTTTGGAAGGCAGGGGAAAGAAAGAAATGAGCCCAAAGCTATCAATCATAATATCATGACACAGCCTAGCAACACCTTGCCTTAATGTTAAATCTTATACACTGATTGGAGTCATTGGACACAAACAGCTGCCAATTTACACATTTGTGGACATATTCAAATACACTGTCTGAATATATGTTTATATTTAAGAAAAACACTCAGGTTTATGGGATTTTAAGCTCAATCTGTGAGATTTACTACTTGTTCCATTATCAGATTTTCAAGTGAGCTCTCTCTTAGACATTTCAAGCCCTTTCTTCACCCTTTCTATAACTCCACATTTTGTAGACTGTGCCAGAGGGCATTACCCACAGTTCACGGCGCTGTGACGTTACACACGAAGCTATCAGGTGAAGCCTAAAGGTGTAAAATGGAAAGGAATTTTAAAAGGAGAGAAATAAGATTGCATGCAAGTATGAAACAGCTCACAAAGTATTCATAATCTCACTGCAGGATTGCAGGATGTTTAGGAACACTTTCATCAGATTTCTCTGGGAACATTACAAGCATTCTGTCTACATGAGCAAAACATTATGTTGATTTCACGGGGAACGCAGGGATGCGGTTTATTTTCTATTTCTGCTATTCGGAGCTTTTATTGCCTTTGGCTTTCAGTGACTAACATTGGATAAGATGGTATTTCACTTGGTGGTGACTGCTGAGACTAGATGGTGACTCGAACCTTAAAGTCTGCGTATTTGCGACCATCGACCAGCAAGCTGTGCAGCAGCCAATATTTGAAAGTCCCTGCCTATTTTAGTGTTCATGGCTTGGACAACTTTCTAGATCATGCATGTTATTTAATGCCCTCATTTGCACTTATACCCACCTTGACTTGCTTTGTCACCACACTGTAATCCACCACTTATGATCCACTCTTATGATTTAATGGAGACAGGCAGATTTGGACCAGTGCTAAACTACCGTATTTTTCTCCATATAAGCTGCACCTTTTTGCATTGATTTGCAAGTCCTGAGACTTATAAACCAAAGCAAATATGTTTTTTTTCCCATATTTATAATGATTTCATTAATTCTGACATGAAAAAAAAAAAAACATTAGCAGCCGCTAGCATTTAGCATCAAGCATTATGGCAAGCCAAGTGTATCATTAATAGGTAAAAGTGGCTATTAATGAAACACTTGGCTTGCCACCTTCATCTCGCTCCGGAACTCCAGGAGCAAACGTCAAATCAGCTGCATTTTGCCGTGCCGCCCTGGCAAAATGCAGCTGATTTGACCATTAAGTGCATTTATTAAGGAAAAGTTCAAATGAGACACAAATTTGCTATAATGCTGAGCAAACAAATAATTGTTTTTAAGTGTTAATCTTGTTAAATACTTATTAAAGTCCTCCTGTGCATACTCCCGCGGCCACCATTTTGGCAGCCAATCAATTTTTGGCACAACACCGGCCCACATTTCCGGGTGGTCAGCTGTGACGCATAACAAACGCGACGTGTCAGCGGTGATGCATAATAGATGTGACTTTTACGACCAAGTGACTTATTTATGGGGGGGGGGGGGGGTCCCACTTTTTTGGACAATTTTGGACTAATGCAACTTTTACGGCGGAAAATAAGGTAATCGTTATTTATCACTGGCCAGCGTTTGTAAACTGGGACATGCTTTCTTTCAGAGCAGAGCTCCTGTGCAGGTGTCAAAATCCATGTCTGGTGCTCTGGACACGGGTTTGAGGCACCTGTGATGACTCTTGTTACTCTTTTGGGAAAAACTTTGAACATTTTAAGAAAGTGACTGAAAACAAAGGAGCAACTTTTAGGAGATTATTTTGTTATTTTACAAAGTCACACTGCTTCTGCAAAATTTCAAAAAAGTCAACTCTCCCGAACAAATAAAGTAAAAAGAAAGGTAAATAAGATGTGGCTGAAAGTGATAAACTATTACAATGTATATATTGCCTCCATTACTCCACATTTTAATCACTGCTTAGCCAGAATATTTTATATGTAAAATACTGTATATAATTCACAGTAAAAACTGCATGAATTAATTAGTTAAAAAGTATTTAAATTTTAGTTTACAGTAAATGTAAGCAAAAATTCTGAAATTGATAGATTGTTAAGATCTGCATCCACCTACCATCACTGCTTGGTGCTGCTTTTATTTGTATCACAATATTCAGCAAACAAGCTTACAGATTACACATGGCACCATATGGATAAAAAAAAGCTTATCTGAAAAATGGTAATTCCATAAAAGCATACACAAGATGTTTAAATTTACCTGCCAGTTTGAAGAAAAGCAAATTAAAATAAATCTTGCTCAAGGGCATTTGTTACAGTACTTGCCAACTTTCTTAAGATAATTGGAATATGTGAACTTCCAGCAATAATGCGTCTGTTCCTAGATGTTTTCCTGAAGTGCTTTTCAGTTCATTAATGCTTCAGAGTTTCTTGACATCTTATGTTTTACAGCTTTTACAGTAGCAGATCTCAAGCTTAGCTGGATGAGAACTACTGGAGGTATCTCACAGGGCTTCTATTGTTGGAGACTAGTTGGTGACTGAAAATTGGTGAAAAAAGGCTAAATTTCTAGCATCTTCTCAAAAACAAAATTGTTTGCGATCAAATGATCAGTGAGATGAGGGACTGTGCTTTTCATTGCCAGTTTTATTGTGGATGGCTGCTAAACTGTATTCCAGGCTACACACAATTTCATTGCACACCTCTAGTTACATCATACTGTACTCAGCTCCCCAAGTGTCTCATGTTTGTGATTTAATCAGGTGGGGTGCGCTTTTGAAATGAACACAATGAGATTTAGACCAGTTTTATAACAATTACCATAGTTTCCGGCCTATAAGCTGCTATTTTATTCACAGGCTTTGAACACAGCGGTTTATACACGGCCTGGCCAAAAATAAAGTTGCCACCTGGATTTAACTAAGCAAATAGGTATGAGCCTCCTATTGGATAATTATTGAATGGGCGATTATCTTTCAGCAGGCAACGTTATTTAACCCCAAACTGGTGCAATGAGCTGCTTCTCATTTCTTAAACAACCATGTTGAAAGACAACACATGGTCGTGGAAAAGATGTCAGTCTGTTTGGCATGCATCAAGCAGAGAAAACATCTAAGGAGATTGCAGAAACTACTAAAATTGGGTTAAGAACTGTCCATTATTAAAAACTGGGGACCCATCGTCTTCGAGGAAGAAATATGTCAGGAAAAAAATCCTGAATGATCGTGATCGGTGATCACTTAAACGTTTGGTGAAATCAAAACAAAGAAAAACAACAGTAGCACTCAGGGCTATGTTTAATTGTGAAAGTATGAGCATTTCCACACGCACACTGTGAAGGGAACACAAGGGATCGGGACTGAACAGCTGTGTAGCGTTAAGAAAACCACTACTCAGTGAAGCTACTCGAAAAAAAGGCTTAGATTTGCTAGGGAGCATAAAGATTGGACTCTGGAGCCCACAGTGAATGCATGCCGTAATTAAAGCTAAAGGCGGTCCAACAAAATATCATTGTGTGACCTTTTTGTTTGGTGGCAACTT
>JARVGS010000400.1:7664068-7678564 GCA_031762315.1 Hypsolebias antenori | reverse complement strand
GACGACCTGCAGACGATAAGATGACCTGCAGACGTTAAGACGACCTGTAGACAATTAGACGACCTGCAGACAATAAGACGAACTGCAGACAATAAGACGAACTGCAGACGATAAGACGACCTGCAGACGATAAGATGACCTGCAGACGTTAAGACGACCTGCAGACGATAAGACGACCTGCAGACGATAAGACGACCTGCAGACAATTAGACGACCTGCAGACAATTAGACGACCTGCAGACAATTAGACGACCTGCAGACAATAAGACGACCTGCAGACGATAAGATGACCTGCAGACGTTAAGACGACCTGCAGACGATAAGACGACCTGCAGACAATAAGACGACCTGCAGACGATAAGACGACCTGCAGACGATAAGACGCATTCAATGACTGGAATGACTTTTGTTTTGTGGTCTTAGGAGGACCACTCAGGCCAGCTGTTGGTCCTGGGGGCCACAAACAGACCCCAGGCCCTCGACCCGGCCCTGCGCAGACCGGGACGCTTCGACAAGGAGCTGGAGGTTGGTGCCGCCCGTCAGCACCGCCGGACAGGAAGTCCCTGGTCGGTAACAGCTGATCGTGTGTTCTGCTGGCTTCACGACGGCAGGTGGGGGTTCCCAGCAGCGCGGAGCGGGCGGACATTTTGCAGAAGCAGCTGCGTTTCGTCCCGTGCAGCGCCACCACGGACGAGCTGACGCGGCTGGCGGACGTCGCTCACGGATACGTGGGGGCGGACCTCGCAGCTGTTTGCAAAGAAGCAGGTGAGTCGACGAAGGCCGCCGGTTCTGACCGTTTACGAACGGGAGCGAGACGGAGGGCGAACGAGCTGGAGTCTCGTCTTTTTTTTTTTTTTTTCTTACGTTAAGTTTGAATGTTCGAGAGCGGCGTTCAGCTCGTCCAGAAACGCTCTCTGTGAAATCTGCTGCGTTTTACATCATTTCTGTCTTACGCTACCGTTAGCTTGTAGCACATTTAGCTAGTTTTAGTTAGTCTTTTCAAACGTTTATTATTTAGCAAACTTAGCCTTTAGCTACTCTTTTTATACTTCATCTTTTAGCTAGCATTTTGACACATTGAGCTACTCTTTGATACTTTGAACTAGCCTTTTGATATTTTTATTTTTTAGGTTGTTTTTGCTACTTTTAGCTTCCAGCTATCTGCTGGTGAAGATTCTCAGTCATCCAAGACATGATAAAATCAAAAAAGGTTCAATACAGAAACAACTGGACTTTATTTACTTTACTTTACAAATAAAGTCCAGTTGTTTCTGTATTGAACCTTTTTTGATTTCACTAAATGTATTACCAAATGCAAGTTACTGAAATATTAACTTGGATTTTAAGGTCTTCTCTGCATTCTTACTTTTCCTGTGCTGTTAGAAAAAGATTTGAAGGAAAAATATTCCAACTTAAAAGAGTTGTTACTGTATATTATTTTTTGCGTCTGTAATAGCAGACCTTTGCTTCAACACACACACGTTACAAAGGTCAATGTCTGCCCAATTAGCTGTGACATTTCCAATTATGATTGTTGATGACACATAAAAAGAGTGCCATAGGGCGAAGGGACAGCTTAATCCACAGTTTGGCAACAGTACTGAGGAATAGGTCATCTATCAGAGAAATAAACTCATCTCGCAGGAGGTAACTCAGGAATAGTTAGTGTCTTAATCACTCATGTCAAATACACAAAGGACACCAAACTGTCTGAACAAACCCAGCAGAAACAGGCAGAAATAAGCAGAATTTACAAAAGTAAAAATCACAAAAGGAAGAACAAAGGCAGCAAAATGTGATTGCCATTTTTAACATGACTGTGAAAAATTTGGTGTAGGCCGTGGCATCCTTCTGCACATTCCCCTCACCACCTGCTAAAGGAAGATAAATTTCACAACCAATGAGCTTCCATTTAGGTTCACAATGCGTTAAAGGATGAAAGCAATGATTTATTTGTACTGAGCAGCAACTCTCACCACCGGCAAGCACAGTTCGCCCCAAAGGAGATGAATTTGAGAGTGTCTGACACAAGAAAAGCACATTTCCTTTGAAGCAAAATTGTTTATTATTGTCAAAAGGTTAGGGAATTTTAACACAAGCATCCCAGTTGAGATTTTTGGAAAATTCACAGTGTTATTCTGTATTTAGATCGGCTGTGCTGATTTTGGACCAGTGACTAAAACCTTGTGTTCATACCTACTTTAAGGTTTTTTAAGCAAAGCGTGTTCGCGTTCTAGTTGTGTTAAGAAGACTCCACCCAGCGAGACATGAGAGTGCACATAGGAGATCTCATGCTTGGGATGTGCATGACTTCTCTCTTCGCAATGGCCAGCTGAGCATACAGTTGTGTAAACCCCCACAGAAGGAATTTCTGACCGATACAAATCAATTCACTGTTGCTTAACCCACTTTCTTACTTCAGCAATTTTTGATTTGCCAGAATTGAAGAATTCAGCACCCTATTCCAGCATGACCACAGCATACCTGTGGCCAAAAGTCATTGCTTTTCAAAATTAATTTTCCAGGAAAACCAAACACTTTAAATTCCCATGGCACACATATTTCCCCTCTGTCATTCTGTGCTGAATGAGCTGACCCACTAAGCTCTCCGGGTCAGATAACACAAGCTTGGAGTTGTGATATGAAGTTGTATAAACATGTTTAAGTACCGAATCCAAGTGTTGAGTATCAAACTGTCAATTACACTTTTTTAAAACTTTAAAAGGCACTGATTTTTTATTTTTTTCAAATAAATATTTTAAATACATAATTTGTAAAATAATTTCTACAAAACTGATGCGGAACAGTCAAAGGTGCCCAGTCAATCCACTTTGGCCAACCAATCAAAGATGATGGTGTTTTTTTGGATAGGAACGAATTTCTATAGCATCCTTTAAGGCATAATTGTGTAAATTGTAAAATTGATTACAGCATACCACTTTGGACAGTATAATATTTTAAACATTTCTTAATTTGTGGCAAAAATAGATGCAGGACAGCTCATGAATTTAATACGCTCATATAACATTCTAGTACAAACCCAGAAAACATAGGTTGCAAAAACATTAAAATAAAATACCAAACTTTTACACCATTTTTCTACTATTTCTGCAGATGGAAGCTTGTTGCAGTTTCTTCTCTCATGTGTGTTTTGGGTCTTACAATATATTTCCAGCAGGTTCCCACATAGAGCAAAAATACCAGAAATTCAAACAGCATTACATACTTACTTAAACAGGCCTATGGGTTTGACTCCGGGGTCACAGACTGAATGAAGACATTATCAACATGACTAATTTCGGGGTCTTAATGGTTGGTGTTAAATGTACCATACAGTAGGTCAAAGGTGACATGACAACTGGGTCCATTGTCTTGTGTCCAAAAATGACCAAGGCTTTTACTGCACAACTTTCCCAGAGATATTTGGCGCCCTTCAGCTCTGCAGGTTTCCATACTGACCTGCAGACGACCCCTCATCCTCCAGGCTCATAAGGAGCTTTTACATGGCTGCCACTTAATTCTGTGCCAACCAGACAAGATTGAATGAAAGGAGTTTGGGAGCATGGGAAGCTTTCACACGCTGTTTGACTTTCCTCTGTCATGAAATTTGTCAAGACAAAGAGGTTAAGTGTGACAAGTGTTATCAGCCATGGGAACTTTGTTCTCTTCTCGGGTGTCTTGATTTGTTATTGTTTCATAACACTTTTAAGAGCGGGGCGACTAAAAAGAGAGCCTCGGGGAGTCTACTCTAACTGAAGACTCTTCTCACAAGTTGACATGGAGATTATAGTTAGAGTGCCGCAACTTGGTCATAAAATCAGTTTCATAACTCAACACTTTTAAGATAACACACAGCATAAGGCTCCGCTTTTCAAAATGAATAATTTAGGAGGCAAGCTCCCCTGTGCGAGAAGGCTAAAAATATTACAGTTTCCCTTAAGGAGTTCCAGATGAAAACCAAAGACCCAGTTCATCGGGAGTGAGCCACTGTAAAAGCATTTTACTCCATCAAATGAACCAATCTTTAAAAATCCAATGCAGCACATTGTCACATATTGTACAGTAGATTTCAAATAACATTCCAAGCCTCTTACTACTGTCTAGACGAAGGTTAGGAAGTAACTAATAAGTTTCCACATGCTTCTGATTCCGTTCAGAGTACAGTTTCTTTTTTCCCCCATTTATGATTTGTGACATCACTTTCCTTTTTCCTACCAAAGACCATACAATGACATATATCAATACATTTTTCTGCGTGTGTGACTAAAAGAAAGTTAGAAAAAGTTGATCACACAATAATAGTTTTCTGTTTTATGTGAATGTGTTAAACAAATTGTAAGAATCAAAACGAAGCATCAGCATCGTTAAAATGTGCTGAGAAAAGACTGGTATTTACCGAGCAGTAGAGATGTAATGGTCCACGTGTTCTTACAGAACCATCACAATAGGGTTCTTGGAACCAGACCATTAGTTACAGGTGATTACTACTTTCAATTTAAGGGGGACGCATTTACTATTTTAATTGCTTTTTGCTAAATACCTAGACTGCCAAGAAAAGGGTTCTCCACAACCACATAAAGTAAAATTGGCTAGTTAGGATGAAAGGCAGGAGCTTAAAGATTTGCCAGTTTATTTCAAATCAGAGCATTTAAAAGCTTTCCAGTCATGGTGATTACAAACAGCAGTAGCTGAAAGTATGCAGTGAATGTATGGAAAACCAAGAGTCATATACAGCTTGTTGTATAAAGAGCCAAGAGTCATAATTTGTGTGCTTTGAAAAGCCTTCTGCTGACAAACAAACAACAGCAGGAAACCAGTGCCTTTTTTAGCACTACATGTGTATAAAGAGTACACTAGCACTTAGCTAATGGATTACCTAGCTGATTATCTCATGCTGCTGATTATCTCATGGTGTTGCATTCATTCATATCTATCTGCTCATCACAGACTCGTGTTCGGGCAGCTGTTACACCATATTATTTTACATTATTAGTGTTTAACATATATCTTAGATCTTTAGCATACCGTTTGACATTTGTTTCGTTTATATCTTAACTCCTGATACGTATACTGTTTCTTTTTAAACTTTATATTTTGCTTTTTTGGGGTGTAACTGGGATCCTGTGTACATAATTTTGTTCCAACTCATGTACAACATGTGATGTAAAGGACAATAATGTTGACTTGAACTTGACTTGAACTTGAGAGAACTGCTAAGCTAGGTGTGAGTATTTAATATTTCATATGTTTTGCATTTTCACGTTGATAGTTGCTGTTAAAGCACATTTCTGTTTGCTTGAATGCAGTGCAGCTTTGCTGAGTGGTTAGAGCAGTCGTCCTCCAATGAAAGAGTTGGGGATTTGATTCCACCAGCAGTCACATGCTGAAGTGTCCCTGGGCAAGACACTGAACCCCTCATTGCCTCAAATGCGTGTCCCAATGGTGTATGAATGTGATCTAAAAGCACTAATTATTCTTTGTAGAGATCTAGTAGAGTGCTGTATGAATTGGTAAATGAGGGTGCAGCTTGTGTTGTAAAGTACTTTGAGTTGTCCCTCGTTACTTTGCAGTTTGACTTTCACGGACTCGATCTTTCATGATTTTTCAATAATTGTCAACTTTAATATTACTCACATGATCCGGACCGTACGGGATAAAAAGTTAATAAACAATAACAACAAAAAAAACTTCAGACAGGCACCACAATCTTGTAGGTTTCTTTCAATAAGACTGTACTGTACTGCCAGTCAAAAGAACTACACTACCCAGAAGCCAACATTGCTTCCGACCGCTGCTTTCTGATGAAATAGAGAAAATGTTTTGCAACGCAAAGTCAGAAGCAACAATCACAGAAGCTCACAGAACTGGCAGGAAGTCACAAATAATCCTGAAACTTCTTGAAGCTTAATTATCCACATGCACATCAACCAGGAGGTGGGCTTTGTCGCTGCAGGGTAGCAAGTTGTTAAAATGACATAGGTTTAAGAGTTTAGAACATTGCAAGAGTGTGGAAGGGTTTATAAAGCCTTAAATTATATATAAATAATAAAATAAACATAGCGTTCCTACTTGGTGTTTGTTTTTTCATCTATCGCGGGGTTGTATGGAACATAACCCCCGTGATAATCGAGGGACTACTGTATATAATTTTGTAGCAGTATTACCAGTTGAATACTCTGATGTACATGGTTA
The DNA here is from genome assembly GCA_031762315.1 of Hypsolebias antenori. Taxonomy (NCBI): domain Eukaryota; kingdom Metazoa; phylum Chordata; class Actinopteri; order Cyprinodontiformes; family Rivulidae; genus Hypsolebias; species Hypsolebias antenori. Next base: position 7,672,372 of record JARVGS010000400.1, on the reverse strand, counting down.
GAGCCTCCTCAATATCAAAGGGGATTTGTTTTTCTGTATCTGCTCAAATTGTGATTTATGTGTTCTGGTAAACCCCTACTGAGCAATGTGTAGTATTTACTCTTAAAAAAAAAAAAACACTAAATGGCTTTGGTGATTGACCAGGGCAATGATCATACAGCAGGAATTTTTAAACCAAAGGACAATATCAAATTAAATAAATTATAACAGACATTTTTTGTATAAATTCAGGCAAAGAAAAGTATGGAATTTATGCTTAGTAATGAGAAATCTACTTTTGCACAGGACTAGACCATGGTATTAAAAATAGAATGTGTTCCATCGCTGACTAGTTGACCTCAGGTAGCAATGCTTTAAAAAACACAGAAACTCGTGGAAAAATCAGGCTCGGTATGACCTTGTATACCTCCCAGCTCAGTCCACAGGTCCTGTTGGGCCGACGCATATCTAATTTCTGTTGGGTCATCTGTTAAACTCTTCACACTCTGGAGTCTCGCAAGCCTTTCTTTCCCTAGGCGTTTGCCATGCATAATACAAAAACCACAACTTTTGGGGGTGATCTGGTATAAGGTTGTGCTTTCTTCCACCTCAATCTTATATGGCTGAAAAGGGATGAAGAACTTTGAAATATTTTAGCAATGAGTGGTCTGAAGTAGAAATTCAAATGGGAGAATCTATTTCATCCTGGTCATGGCTGGAGGATGACAGCGACTATGGTATAGAAGTGCATACATCAAAGCTGGGGCTTCATAATCTTTTCATCAAAGTGAAGTGATTCTTAGAGTGGTCACAGCTGGTTTCAGTACGAGAGAGCTGTCAATGCCACAATGCAGAAGCAGTGAAAAGGCATTTTTATTTAACAGAATAGTGCTACTCAATGGATTTTACCGCTCTTTCAATATACATGTAAATTTTTCGGCATGCATAATCATGCTCCTCATAACAACAAAAAGCTTGGGAACTGATATGTAAGTGGAAATCTGTTCATTTGTTCTGCTGAGTCCAGTCTGACAGCATGCAAAGTTTTTGTGCACTTTAATAACTGAATTACATTGCTTGTCAATGATGCCAAATTTAATGGAACATCATTTTGCAGTAGTTCAGTGAAACACGGGATGCAGAAAGTTGGGTGTTTGGAATCTAATGGGTCTAAAGCACAGCTTGGTTAAGAGGGAGGAAAACCTCTCCAAAAATAGTTCAATACTTAACAGATGTTGGGTCTGTGGTTTGGTATTTCAGGAGCAACTAATCTCCATCTGTGTGCCAGTACCATATGCATAAGGGGAAAATCTATACAGATGGCTGGCAGCATTTTTTGTTGTTAATGTTGCCTCTCAAGCTGTAACGTCCAAAACAAACTGCTTCAATTTTCTGTTTTATTTTTATTTGTTGACAGAAATTAGTCCAACCTTGCTGGATTAATAAAAGTTTAGTTTTGTTTCATTTTGCATCATTTTGAAACACTTTTCCATCATTGAAAATGTATGAGACAGCCTGGGACTTGCTTCAAGTGCTGGTTTGATCAGAAGACATCTCTCGCGTGTACCCTTTGGTTTAATTTAAGAACAAACAGAATTGACAAGATCTTTCGCTAATACATGAGAATGGTTCCAAGCGCGCTGACAACAAAAAATAAAGATGTAATACAGAAATTATCTCATCAAACCAAAGTTAATCCTTACTTTATTACAACTGCCAGTTTGGGATTTATTCCCATTAGTCATGAAAACACTGCACCCATTACACTAACTGCACGGATTTAAGAAGATGCAGAAATTACACAGACAAAAATGGTAGGAAACACTAGCCATTAGAAAATCATACTGTTGTGAAGTGAGTGGCTGACTGGGTGTTGATTCATTGTACAAAAACTTCACAGGGGAAGAGTAAGAACAGAGTGCTTGGGAGATGAAGCATGCCATTTAATAAACAAAACAAACAAAAAAAAGCCTATTTGCAGTTTTCTAATGGTCTAGATTTAAATCCTGAGTTTTATTGTTTTGGAAGCAAATGGGCTCTGTTTGCTTACTGAAGACGTCTCGTTATTTACCTGTGGAGCTTTCCCCATTCAAACAGAAAAGTTCCAAGCTTTTGAATCTGCTGAACTCCTTGGTTTTTGCAAACTAAACTCACTTGCAAATCATTCTCTCATTATTCTTTCCTAGATGGTTGTCAGGGTTTGTTAGTTTGGTCCAAATGAAAAATGTTTTGGCTACATGCATGAAGGTGCAATAATAGTCAATGTTCTTATCTGGAATTGTTACTTTCCTCCTAACTATGATGACTCCCATGTTGTAATCATATTATTTTTGAAAAAAAATCTGACATTCATTCATTCGATGTGTTCTAGAAACTATTCCTTACACCTCAAATAAACGATTCCTACCTTTGATGGAAAATCAGAGATTCAAACCAGGTGCTTGAAAAGTATCTATAAACTCTGTATTTCAGCTAATGTCCTAGAAAAACTGATAAACTCTCAAATCAAAAAATATTTGGATTATTTTAACATCTTACCTCTCCATCAATCTGGTTTCAAGAAACAACACAGCACGACAGCACTGGACGCAAAGGATTATTGTGCTGTACTTTTCTTAGACCTGTCTAAAGCTTGTGACACTGTGGATCATGACATCTTGTGTTATAAGTTCTAAGAAATTATTTCTCAGACTGCATCTCTTGGTTGGTTCATGGGCTCTCTCTCAGATTGGAGGCAATGTGTTCAACATAATAGTACTTCTTCCAGTTATCAAACTGTTAACAATGGTGTTCCACAAGGCTCAGTCTTTGGACCCACCCTCTTCACAATCTACATAGGTAATGTAGGTTAGATCATCCCTGATGCATCTTTACATTTCTATGCTGATGATATGGTTGTATACTGTCGAGCTAAAACAGTTGCTAAGGTTTTCCAGCTTTTGCAATCTGCTTTTGACATCATCCAGTCAGATTCGTTCTGTCTCAAACGTGTACTAAACACCAACCAAACCATAGGGATGCTGTTTACAAACAGGAAGTCGGTCCCAGAGTCCTTCCTCCTAATTTATCTTCAAATAGTGTTCCTATTGAGTTTGACGATTCCTACAAATACTTGGGTACCTTGGTCGATTCGCATTTCTCTTTTAAGTCCCACGTTGAAAACTTGGTAAAGAAACTGAAAGTTTAAACTGGGTTTCTTTTTCAGAAACAGAACCCATCTGACTGAATGCTAAGAAACACCTATTAACTGCGACTTTCATTCCTTCCAATGATGATTTTTTTTTTTTTTTATGAACGCCCCTACAAGCACCTTGCAGATGTTGGATGCCGTCTATCACGGTGCGCTAAGATTTATAGCTGTACCATACCCATCACTGTACCCTGTATTCACTGGTTAACTGGTCATCATTAACTTCACATAGACCCCCTCAATGGTAAGTTTTCATCCTTAAATCACTTCTTGGTCTGTTGCCTTCATAGATCTCCTTCTACATGTCACTACATGAGTGCAGCTACAGTGTGTGTTCAGGACATTATTACATGCAGTATTCCCTCAGTGCAGACTGGGCTTGGCAAAAGGGCCTTCTACTCCGCTCCTGTATCCTGGAACACCTTGCAAAAAGATCTGAAGCTCTCGACCTTGGCCGCTGTAAGTGGCTTCAAACAACTGCTACATTCATGGCAAAAACGAATGAAGACAAGTTCCTGTTTTCAGTTTTCTAAAGCACCATACATTGTAGCTGTTTTTGTTTCATTTTTTTTTAAATATCATTTTCGTCCATTTATTTTTTTCAAGTTATATGCTGCCTTCTTGTATGATTGTCTACTGTTGTCTATTGTTGTCATCATTCTTTGTTAAAGACAGGTTTCTTTTGTAAATGAGTCCTTGTGGCTCAATGAGACTAACCTGTTTAAATAAAGGTGGAATGAATGAATGAATGAACTAAGTTGAAATGTTTCAGATTTCTATTAAACCAAAATGTTTGGAATAAACAAAATGTCCTGCAAAACAAGAGAATGTTTCAGATTTTGAAAACATTTAATTTAGACTTTCTTTACACTCTAATTTCAGCTCTTGTTTAATGTTAACCGGTTGCAGACCTGTCCTTGACCCAGCCTAATTTAATGTGTTTCTCTTTGCAGCTGTAAGGGAGGAGGGTCCTAAATCTTTTGTTAGCGAAGGAGGGGTGAATAATGCGCACTACGTGTCACAGGTTCATCGGCTCCCTAAGGGGCCCTTGTGGGGATATAAATTAGAAAAATGTCAACCATAAAGCATCCACTTTTAAAACAGTGTGTCTGATGCAGTTGGCCCTTTTTAAACAGGCTCACACAGCCTTATATGGAGGTTAGCACCCAGAACAAAACCCTGAATACTCTGAATGCAACTTAGCCTCAAGGATAAGTTCCTTTTTAGCGAGGGGGCAAAAAATAAATAAATGTCCAAGGCATCAAATAAATCACAACTATATTTTACACCTTGCCAGTGCCAGAGATATGCACAAAGGGTTGTTTATACGTCCAAATGACGGGAAGCTTTTTAGAACATCAAATAAGCTATAAGGCAGTTGCTCAAATGGGCTTTTAATTCAGTTATGGCAGCAGACGAGATAGGTTTTCTTTCCTCTTCATTGGGTTGAGTTTCTAGCAATAAGAGCAGGTGGTAGCATATGGGGTCTCTCCCCTTCTCTTCTTCTCAGGAGTAAGAGCACAAAGACGCCAACAGTGCACAGCTGTCTAGACAAAAGCAGGCAAAACTCGGAGAGAAAAAGCCACGAGCCTCAATGGGGTTCAACTAGACTCCACGACAGAAGGTTTAGTAGAGCCCAGCACTGAGGATATGTAAAATATGTGCTGTTTAAATTGGACCGACAGACTGGACGTTACAGTGGTGCTTTCATAAAGCAAAGTTCAACAAGCAACAAAAAGAGTTTTGGGAGCCTGTGTGAAAGCATAAGACCCGAAACTGTAACCTTACTCCACAACATATGGTTCTAGCTTTTCTTCTGTGCAGGGTGCTGCGGGGTTGAGGCAGGATGGGGGAGTGCAGCTAGTCTGCGCGAACAACAACACTGCGCATAAAGAGAATAGCTAAACACTGGACTGGCTACCTCCAATGTAACTCCAAAAACAGCAACCCCCCAGCAGCGAGCTAGAACCATGGAACAGCATGTTCTCTGTTGACAAAAAGAATTACCGTAATGAGATTGGAGCAAAGGTGCAGCTCTATTTTTGCAGAGCTGAGTAGACGAGTAGAAAATCTTGAGTGTTAGTTAAAAGGTCGGAATTTAGATTATTACTGGCTCCAAAATGCAGCGGGCTAGAGTTTGTGATCAATAAATGTTAAGATTACTTGTTTTTTTTCCCCACTCTCAGCTCGCAGACTTGTGAGTACATTCTGATTTATTGATTGAACTCAATTGTCCCAGGCACTTATTCGTATGTAGTCTACACCACTATTTTAATCTAGATAATTATGGACTTTGAGTGCTTTTCATTTAGTTCATCACAACGCAGCGAGAACTGTAAACAGTCTGGAGTGCATGCAAGATGAACAGCTGAATTAGATATGAAAAAGACATTTGATTACACAATTAATTCGTAAATACATGTTCATGAATGAGATTAGCTGGAATGCTTTTGTAGTCCTTGCACTAAAACGGATACTACATCTGTCCAATTTATCTCATTACCTTGAAATACCAAGATAACAATGCATTCACCTGTATCGAAAGAAAAGTGTGAAAATAATGGCTCAGAAACAGGCTGATTTTAAGTTTGTACCAGTTCTCTCATTAGGCTTAATTACTTTCCCACAGCGGAGGGAAAACCATTACTGGAATCATAACAATCTAAATTTGGGTCGGTGAAAATGAGTATTGTCAGCTCATTTTGTTTTAGCCGTCCTCTGGGCTCTGAAGTCATTTTCAGTGTTTATCATGTGCACCATCAGCACCCAGCCGTGGGGGGAAATGGCCAACTCCAAGCCAGCTAGGGTTCCTTTGCTTTGTTCTGTGGGCCAAGTGGTGGAAAGGAAAGACTCTAATTATCGACTTGTCTTTGTTAGTATAGAAAACAAGATCTCTCTCTTTCCCTTTTAACTCCAATGACCATAAAACAATGTGGTGGATGACCGCTGAGTAGCTACTGGTACTTCAAAGACAGGCATTATAAATATTTGCAGAACGGCGTGTGATGATCAAAAAAACATCCTTCAGTTCTTTAGAGCAGAAAGATGATTAAAAGTTCTGGATCGGCAGTTTAATTAATGCAGTTTTGGTGAAGAAAGGGTCATTTTTTTAATATTCTGTGGTGATGGATTGATTTTTGTTGGCAAAGCCGCAAGTCCAGCTTGTTGATTTATGAAACAATCCTTCATACTTGGGTCTCGGAGATTACTTTTCTAAAATTGCACACTGAAGCTCACCAATGAGCACTACAATGTGAACTGAGGATTTAATTTTGTGGTGTTCTGGCAGTGGCTTGCTTATTAAATTTCTAATTTAAAGGTGGCTTGATTCTGTTTTTCTTTAATGGCGGAAAATGCACAATGAGATAAATGCTAACTAATCTCTACAGCTCTCTTCAGGGTTGAAGAAACCTTAATTCACCTTATGGAAACATACCGTAAAAGTATTTGAAAATACAACAAAGTTCAGTCAGGTCATCTGGACAGTTGCTGTTTTGGTTGAGACGTTTCGTCCTTCATCCAAAGGACTTCATCAGTCCGAAGAGCCACAACAAACTCGGTCCCACAAGCAGCACACTCACATAGTGGACCAACTGGTTTGCTGATAAGTGAGACTGAGTTTGATGTGGCTCCTCGGACTGATGAAGTCCTTTGGATGAAGGACGAAACGTCTCAACAAAAACAGCAACCGTCCAGATGACCTGACTGAACTTTGTTGGATTCTTTACCTGGATTATTGAGCATGAACTTTGATATTTGAAAATAATTGTATTCATGTTGAAATATACATTTGATTGGTTCTGTTAATTGTACTAGAGGAAACAAACCATTTTTTGTTATTTAGAAAATAATAGCTTTGGTGTGCTTCATTCATTTACCGAACTTTATCATCTAATTATCACAAAGCAATTTAATTAGTCTGCTTTTGTTCTACACATTCCATCAATATTCATCATTGAATACCGTACTGATCAAATTAGAGGTTTGTTCTGTTGCCTCACTGCGATGAGATCCTGAGTTCAATCCCTGGTTTGGATCTGGGGTATTTCTGTGTGGAGTTTGCATGTTCTTGTGTTTGTTTTCTCCCACACTCCAAAAATGTGCACTTCATGCTGCCTTCAGGCTCAGGTCTCGCTTGCAAAAGAGAACTAAAATAGATCAAATTATTTAATTAAGAAAATACATTTGTTTTCCTACAATGTTGCTCATTGTCTGGGATGGGTTTTGTATCCTGGAGCAGTTTTTTTCAAACCAAAATAACTTTTTTTTTTTTTCTTTTTACTTTTCAACATAGTCACTTCTACAGGAGCTCAGATGTTTGAGTTTGACATGAACTGCCCTCGGGAACAACTGTCACTTCTGGCATCCGGCATCTTTTTCCTCAATTGTCAAGATCAATAATTGTGAAGATTCCTGAAAGTAAAGACCTGAGACATAAACAGAATACTCTAGCTTGTTTGTATGTGCAGCAATCCAGATTTGAAAGTGTTACTTTAAGGTGAGTTTTTGTCTTCAAGTTTCTTAAGCAATGCAGAAATGGGTAAACAAAATCACCAAAAGAGAAAAAAATATAAAGACCTTGAAAAGAAAAATCAATCCAGGTGCTGGCACAGACAGGATGGAGTCAATAAATGATTTTGTTGAGTGGAACAATGTATGTTTAATGCATTTTCCCTTTCCAGTTAATTGACCATTTAATTTTAAGTAAAATTAAAAATTTCTCAATCAGTTTTCAAAATACTTTCTGTACAAAATAGTATATACAATTATTCACTGAATGATGAATTTACTTTTTTTTTTGCCTGGACATGACAAATATCTCCTTCAATTTAAACATATCCACATTTTTAGCAGCTAGAGTTGCCAACCCAACCTCAATCTTCTAGACCAGGGGTCTGCAACCTGTGGCTCTGGAGCCACATGTGGTTCTTTGGTCCCTCCACAGAGGCTTTTTCAAGCTTTGAAGCAAACGTAAATCTGAATTTTATAAGACGCTATACCCACAACAAGAAACTGCTAGTTTTAGCAGCTTTCCTATCATTTCCTTTGCAAATATGTGGATACTAGTAATACACAGAGTAAATATACTCACTTTGACTTTATGCTTTATTACTTCAAAGTAGCAGACTCACGCG
>JARVGS010000400.1:7606346-7616620 GCA_031762315.1 Hypsolebias antenori | reverse complement strand
ACGTTTCTACAATTTTTTTGCTTTGTTTTGTTTTGTTTTTTGCATGTCCAGAGGACCAGACTTAGCTTTTTTAGATACCCTTAAGCAAGCATGTCTTTTTCTATAATTGACTTGTTGATACTGTTATTATTTTGTTCCGCTGTCTTCAGAATTGTCCAGAACTGTGACAACCTTAATCAGACAAGGATTGCAAAGATGACTTTTAGAACAGAATTAACAAAAGATGGATTTTCAGTTGATTTGGTCTTTTTATTTTTCTGAAACTAGTATTGTATGAGCCTTGCAACATCAACGTTAATCCTGAATAAATATTGCAATGGCAAGTTTATTCTCTTTTACTCCAAAGTGTGTTAAAAATCACTGAAATAAAAGCCAAATGACTTCAAGCACAGCAGGATGTAACTAATTGTTATTCTGCCAATACTTCCAAGACGCTCTCAATTTTTTTTGTTGCATTAGTCGAAGTGTGAAGGTGAAACGTGAGACTTTTTTCCAAACTGTCTAGACTTTCTATCCCTCTGTAACAACACTGGATCCCCAAGAGTGGAAATCTATTCGGTGGAATGGTCAGAGCCTGTAATGAATAAATGAAGCATGGAGAAACCATGACATACCATGAGCAGAGGGGGAACACAGCAACTGGGAAAGGGTTAGTTCGAGTGGAGGGGGCATGGTGAGGAGGAAAGAAAATCAAGCCAAAAAAGAAAACTGACTAAGATACAAAAATGTAACTCAAATAGAAATAAATGTTCTGACTGCGGTAGGCCTGCGTGTAATGTGCTGTATTAAATCCCAGATGAGTAAACATTACAGTCGGGGAATGTTGAGGTGTCGAGCATTTGAGAACGTGTGGTATTTCCAAATATGTTCCATCTCAGTGGTGTGGGGAAATTAATTCCATCCATCTGACACGTTTGCTCAGTCTGATAAGAAAATGTCTGACGCTAGCAGACCATTTCAAGTTTCTTGTTTGCTCAAACAAAAATACTTTTATGTTGTTTGCTTTAGGATTAAGGTAGGAAACGTTAGAAAAGAGCACGTTTCAAAAGTTTAGAGGTTTTTCTTTTCAGAAAAATTTTGTAAATTACGTTGTTACAGTCTTTGCAAAAACCTGGTAAAGGTTATCAAGTTTAAAAACTGCATTATTTCTTAGTCGGGATGGCCAGTATCGCTTGTGCAGCACAGATGCATTTGCAGGTGCAGATTATTTCGTTGCTTTAGGCCAGGGGTCTGCAAACTTTATGATCAAAAGAGACATTTTTACACCTTAGTTCACTGCATTAAAAGTGTTCGGAGCTGCAACAACCTGCTATAACTGTGGTTATCAACTGGTGGCTCATGGGCCACTTTGGGTTTGTTGGAGGATACTTTTGTGGCCAGTAAGGGTGACATTGTAAAGTTAAAAATATCTGACGATTCTTTTTAATTTATTGATATTTTTACAATTTAAGACAAATGAAAAGACCAGATTATTGTAAGGGGGGGGGTGGGTTTAAAAAAAAAACTATGAACTGTGCATATCTATGTGCTATTTTAATATAAAAAAAAGTAATTAAGTATAGAAATAAAGCAAAAAGTTAAAGTGAGTACTGTATTTGCAAAGGAATCACATAAAAACAGCTAAAACGTTTAGTTATTTGTACAACAACCAATAAAAATCAGTGTTATGCCAGTTTTGGTCAAAGCTTGAAAGAGTCGCTGCAGAGGGACCAAATATGGCTCCAGAGCCTTAGGTTGCAGACCCCCTGGTTTACGATCACTGATTCGTCAGTTGCTGACAAGCCTACTGGATTGATTGACAGGTGTCAGTTAGTGCAGAATACAAAAGTACATTTTACAACTTTCAAAGTTCAGAGTATTAGTCAGAAAACTTTTGTTCCATTTATTTTTTTCTTTCTCCTACAGGACCGTAGCACAAACAGTGGCCCCGTCTTCTCAGGAGAAAACAGCTTTGAAAAGAACAAACTAGTGGTCAGTTTCAATAAAATGCAACAAAAAAAAGAGATAATAATAATAAAAAAAATCTGACAAGTTATGAGTACAATTTAATGACTTAAAAAAAAAAAGAATCAATAGTATATGAGGGATTATTTAGATCACTTTTTTTCTGAAGTACACTTTATTTTTGTCACACAGAACTCCAGCCCGTCCAGTCTGGACGACAGCTTCGACCACACAGATGGTTCTGGAACTTCATCTTTGCAGGATGAGCCTTTAGGCCTATCGTTCTTCCAAAAAAAAAAAAAAAAAACAAAGGTCCGTTTTGTTGGGTTTGCCTGTTTCTGTGTTTTGATATTTTACCGTCTTTATTAAACTGATTACTTTACGGCTATATAACAAATCATTCTGACACGGTGTGTAAAAAGTGGGCTTTGTGCAACGACGTGGTGGCGCTTTGCTTGTTTGCATTGTTTTCCGTCCTCATGGCTCATTATCACCTTTAGCCTCCCCCTTCGGCACAGATCTGCCCGCCTGACTCATTGTCTCAGGTGAAATCAAGCAGAAGACACGGTCGCCCTAACCCTCAGAGCCCCGCCTTCACCCCCACACAGACACACACAAACACACACCACCACTGCTGCCCCGTCAGCTCCACTCCAGGGACGTCAGTCGTTCCCCTTCTGTGTGCTGAGGTGCTTCTGGGATCACGTTATATCAGTCTGGCGCCTCACCTCCTGCCAGCAGCTACAGGCTGGGAGTGGGGGGCGGGGGTTGCTTAGCACCGCTCCAGTTTCAGCATAGACCCATTATTGGTCCTAATGATTTATGACATTTGAATGTGATTATTAATTCAACACAATTATGTTAAACTTTGTGACGGGTCTGGAGACAGCGCCCCTGCAGCTCGGCAGGTCTTGCATGGACCCCGCCCACTCTGTTGCTCGCCTCCTTTGCAGTTTTACAGCAACTCTAGCTGGGCTTTGTTTACCCGTTGAACATTCAACGGTGACAGTGTGATTGCTGTTTTTGCTTCCAAATGCCTAAAAGGGGAAAATGCAGTTGATTTTTTTTTTAAAAACTTGCTGTGATCTTAACTCCCACTTTAATTATATTGTTAGGAAAACGACGTCTTCCGAGGGCATGTGAGATTTTGAAGAAACAGTTAAAAAAAAAAAGTAAAATGTTGAATCTGTATCAAAATCATTTAATCCGTTCCATCACAAGTTCTGTTAACAAACAGTGGAAATATAAGCTTTGAATGGATCTGTCTTGGAGGTTTATTAAGGATTTTGAAGGTCCACTGATTCAGGAATTAGGTTACAGCTCACTACAGCCCTTTTAAAGCTCCACTGATCAATAGTTTTAATAGATCAAATGACTAAAAGGCCTTGTTCATGGTGCCAAATGCAAGTCCTCTATTAAGCCTCTAATTTATTGACCCGTTTTATGCAGACATCGCTAAAGCCTTTTTGTTTACAGCAAAAAAAAAAAATAAAAATAATTAAAACGCTGGCTGCAAAACAGATTGACAACATAGCTATAAAAAAGTCAACGCATAGACACTAATTAATAGTAAAATTATTAATTGCCACTAAGTTTTTTTTTTTTGCAAGAATCTGAACATTTCACTTAAATGAGAATACGAGCTGGTGCTTTTCACTGACGCTGACGGTTTATTTTCTACAAGTGGGTTTAAATACATCACAGAACACCAGGAGGGAGTGTGTGTGTGTGTGTGTGTGTGTTTGTCATGTATGACGGAGCAATGAAAGCTTCAAAACCCAAGAAGAGCAGATCTAAAACAACTCCTTCACCTGCCTGTCAGTAAATGGTTCACTGTCCACTGGGTTTCTCAGTTCATTTATTTTATTTGAAAGAAAGGATTGAACATTTCTGTGACATGACACCCGTGTTTCTCATGGTGAAAAGATGAGGTATCGGCACGTGATTTTGGATTTTCATGCAAAGATCTTCTCTGTACACGTAGACTAGGAGTACTGGCAAAGACATAATACAATCTGCGTCTAGTTCCACTAGACATATGGCTTCTGTGATTTTTGGTGTTTATTTTTCCAAGTTGTGGTTTATTTTTCTGTCATGGTTACCTTTAATAATCTTCAAATAAGAAAAACAAAATGAATTGTAACTCCTTCTCGAGCAACAGTTCATACAAGTGCACATTAAGCTATTTCATTTTTTTAACAAACCAACTTTGATCATTGTCTTAAACATACACAATGATATGGCATTTTTAACATCACTGTCCAGATTGTTCCATAATCTAATTCCTTGGATTGAGTTAGACCGTTCCTTCAGACTAGTTCAAATTTTAGGTTTCATAAAGATTTCCATCCCCTTAAGGTTATAACAACTTTCTCTTTTAACAAAATTTAATTGGATATTTAAAGGTAAATGCGTTATTATGAGCCTTATGCATAACTGATATTATAATCTACCAAATCATGGAACTTCATTAACTTCAGTTGACAAAATAATGTCCTTGATGGGTGACAGTAATGTTTTCTAGTGATAATTCTTACAGCTCTTTTCTGTAAAACAAAAATAGGCTTTGTAATTGTTTTACATGCTTTCCCCCAAACATCAATACAATAGATTGTGTGGAACAATGGTTGTGTTATACAACAAATACATAGCTTTATAATTGTAAATGGATTTAATCAATATTTCGTGAATTTTGGATCATGCCTTGCAGCCAAAATACCAAAAGTAAATAATGAAGTGAACCATTCAATCATTAGTTCTGTAAACAGTATTTATCTTAAGGGAACTGACACAGAAGAAATAATGAATATAGTAAAAAAAAAAAAAAAAATTATAGGCAAGCGATCAAAAGACTGGGTTGATATGATATGATGTTTGTAAAGGACATAATGAGTCATGTTATTGAGCCGTTTACATATGTAATTCATCATTTTCAACAGGAAAATTTCCAGATACGTAATATGAAAATAGTTAAGGTAGTACCTCTTTTTAAAGATGGTGATAAATGTATATTTAACAATTATAGAGCAATATCCTTGTTACCACAGTTCTCAGAAATTTTAGAAAAACTATTTGTGACTAGATTAGACCAATTTATTGATAAACATAATATTTTAAGTAACAGTCAGTATGGGTTTGGAGCAAGGAACTCTACGTCAATGGCTATAATGGAATTAATAGAACAAACTACTGCTATCGATCAAAATCAATATTGTCTTAGTATTTTTGTTGATTTAAAAAAGCATTCGATACTATTGTTCATACCATTCTCATTGACAAATTAAATAAATATGGTGTTAGAGGACCAGCGTTACAGTGGGTATGTAGCTATCTGAAAGCCAGAAAACAATTTGTGCAAATAAATGATGTAAGATCCGACCTCTGTAATATTACATGTGGAGTTCCTCAGGGCTCTATACTTGGAGCAAAGTTATTTATTTTGTATGTGAATGACTTGGCAAATGTGTCAGGACTCCTCAAATTTATCCTTTTTGCTGATGATACCACATTTTTTTGTTTGGGTAACGATATGGAACAGATGTTGGAGTTGGTGAAGACTGAATTCGTTAAAATACAAAATTGGTTTAAACTTAATAAATTATCATTAAATATAGATAAAACTAATTACAGTACATGATATTCAGTAAAAAAAGGAAACTGATGTTCCATTTAAGATTGATGGTGTTGATATTTGTCGTGTGAATGAGGTGAAGTTTTTGGGTGTTACCATTTATGATAAACTGACGTGGAAACATCATATAAATTCTGTAAGGATAAAAATAGCTAAATCTATTGCAGTATTATACAAAGTCAGGAACTTGTTAAATGATAAAGCTCTGTATTTGTTGTATAACACAATTATTGTTCCACACTTAATATATTGTATTGATGTTTGGGGAAAAGCATGTAAAACAATTACGGAGCCTATTTTTGTTTTACAGTAAAGAGCTGTAAGAATTATCACTAGAAAACATTACTGTCACCCATCTACCACATTATTTTATCAACTGAAGTTATCGAAGTTCCATGATTTAGTGGATTATAATATTTTGTCAGTTATGTATAGAGCTCATAATAATGAACTATCTTTGAATATCCAAATACATTTTGTAAAACGACAAAGTTGTTATAATCTCAAGGGAACAGAGATATTTGTTAAACCAAACTATAGAACCAGTTTGAAGGGACGGTCAACCTCAGTCAGGGGAATTGGATTGTGGAATGGTTTGGAGTATGAAGTTAAAAATGCAAAATCAATGTTTACATTTAAGAAAATGATCAAAACTAAGTTATTGCAAAAATATATATGAAATAGTATAGCGTGTGGTATTGTATTTCGATAATTATAGGGAGTTGTTCTTTTTTTGTTCTATTACTTGCAGATAATTGTTGTTTAAATTGATTGTTTGAAAAAAGGGGCAGATATAATAAGATTTTTTTCTTCTTTCTGCTACCCTTCATTTTATTTTTATATTGTAAAAGTCTTGTGTATGGGATTGTTTTGTGTTGTATTTTAAAATGAATACATTTTGTTAAAAATTATCTTAACATACTTAAATAAGCACAGAACATAAAAAAGGTCAAGTTTCTTTATTGTCATTCTCACCACATGTGGTGGAATGAATTTGTGTGCACAGATTCCCAGTTACATCCAACAAAAGTATAAACTGTAAAAGACAATTGTAATAAGATCTAAAATATCAACTAAGAAATGTGATAAACTAAGAATAAATACACTTAACAATACACTTAGTACAAAAACAAGACGTTGAACAACAGGAGCATGAGTCTGTGAGCAGATGAGTATGGATGAACACAGCAGCGGGAAATAAATCAGCAGCATGAGATCAGCAGAATGGACAATCAGCAGCACATATCAGCAATCAAAGTGGTATCACAGTGATTTTCCTTATGCAAAAACCAGTAGACTGGTAAAATACTGCTGTGAAGGTGGCATTAAATGAACGCACAAAGATATTGTAAATGAACTTGAAGGATAAAGGTAAAAGTATCTGTTTTAATTTGAGTTCATCCAGTAATAAATACTGTATGGATCAAAACCTAAAGTGTCTAAGTGAAAATATTTAATTTAATAGCTGACTGTTGCCAACATGCTGCTGTACAGCATTTTTTTGATCTCTGGAAAAGCAGTGTTGTGCAATTCAGGATTTTGTCTGCCTCCATAAAATCCCGCCCGCCTGGCGTGTTAACAGTAAAACGCTCAGAGCGCGAGGTGTGTGGAAGCTGCAGTGGAAACGGGAGTGTGAGTCAGGTTGGAGCTGACTCATTTCAGGCTGCCTGCTGTGAAAGAAGCCGAGCGTGGAGGAAGCCTGTAACAAAGCAGGGCAGACACAGACCGTTGCCTCGCTCACTCCCATCCTTCCCTGCTGCAGTGTTGACTCTGCTTCCCAGAAAGGAGCTGCAGAAGGCCTCGTCCACTCTGCTGTGAGCTCGGACCTTATCTGTGCTTCCTCCTCACAGCCCTTTCATACAGCACACCTTGCAGGGCTCTGATGACCTGATTGAGGACTTCCTCTGTGTTTCTCAGGAACTAGTCCTGCCCACCATGGCGGGATATTAAACCAATGTTCTTGGGAACATTCTTCAGTGCATTGTTCAGGAAGTTTAAAGCACCACAAAGAGATTGACAGATAACAAGCCAAGGCTTGACTTTCAGTTTAAAATATGTTGTTGTTGTTGTTGTATAGGATCTTCTCTTGGCTAAATCTGCATCTGTGTGGATGTTTTCCACAGTAACTCCCTGTAATTACCCCAAACCAGTTCAACCATAAAGTTTATTTAGCTTCACTTCCTGTACATGCCTCGGTGTCTCATTGTAGTGCTGACAAAAACAGGGACATCTCCGAGCGGCTCTTCTTTTTCCATTGGGTTATCGAGTTGCGCTCATGTTTGTGTCACACAACAATCAGCGGATGTAACCCTTGCGTGGTCCTTTAAATCATGGACTCTGTTTGAACATGCGTGTCCTCCTCAGCAGTCCGTTCGGAGCGAGCCAGAGCTGAGCTGGAGTGTGCAGACAGAGCAGCAGAGGAGAACAGCGCCGCGGTGATTTCCATGTTTTTATCGAGCTGCGGTTGGTGTGGGGTGG
Source organism: Hypsolebias antenori (assembly GCA_031762315.1). Lineage (NCBI taxonomy): Eukaryota > Metazoa > Chordata > Actinopteri > Cyprinodontiformes > Rivulidae > Hypsolebias > Hypsolebias antenori. Next base: position 7,608,567 of record JARVGS010000400.1, on the reverse strand, counting down.
AGGAGTCTCACGTGGGCCGTCACTGTAAAAAGCCTCAGCCCAGAGGTCAGAGAGCAGTGGAAGAATTCAGACACGCTTCCTGCAACAAAAAAACTCCGTGTCCAAAGATCTATCTTTGTGGTCAGGCAGGATTAACAAACATAATTAAATAACTCAGACTTTCACAAACTTGATTTGGTAGCAGCTGCAACAAAACAAGTCGTGAAGTAGCCGGAAGTCCCTTTAACTTTTTATGACCACTCATGTTTATTAGGGAAAATGGGCCACCTTATATAACAGGGATACTCATTGCGCGGCTCCCAAGCCACATGCGGCTCGCTGTGCTTTATTGGTGGTTCTCATGACAGGTTACAACAATACACCAGCACAGCCATTACATTTTGACAATGTGCTGGCGCATTGCGCAATAATTGCACGTGTCGGCTCGGGCTTCGTTGATGCGGTTTTACGAATAATATTATGTTAATGTACTTGTTGAGGAGGAGGCAGTCTGACCAGCCGGTAGAGATAAAAGAATAGTCCTGTTAAACGCATCCGCTGACCCGCTGGTCAAAAGACGTAAAAAATGTCCTGTTAGCCTCAGCTTGATCAGCTAATCATTACCGGCCGTGCGCGTCTCTGTACCTGCTGTCATCTGCTGTGAAGGAAGTAGGAGCATCTTACAGGGCCGGTTCTAGACATGGTTGCATGAGGGGGCAGGCAGAAATGTGAAGCGGGCATCTTCATCCGCACACATATTGCAGCATATTCATCGCTGAGCATGGACTTTGGTTTTCATTGTTATTGTTGACTTGTGTTTTCTTCATGGGATTGGGGTAATAGTTCAAAGCTGAAACTTTTACACCTGTGAGTCAACATGCTATCAAGCAAAAACAGAGAACCTGACTGACCCATGCCCATCTTGAATGCCTCACTGTGGTTGCAACAACAAATCACAAATACAACATGAAGAAAGTCAAGGACCTGCACCAGCCTCTGTACTAATGTACATTTTGTTTAAACAGATAATGTGCTGACTGTTTTTCTTTTTTGTTTTGAGGTGTTCAGAATGATCTGAGTGAAACTTCACCTTGGTATAAAAGTATTTAATTGAACACAGAGTTAAAGTAGGCAGAAAAGTTACATAAGTTGTTCAAAATGCATTTTGAAGGAACATGGATCAGAGCGAACCTGAATTGTCCTCGTCTCGTGATGACAGGGCCGGCCCAAGCCTCCATGGGGCCCTAAGCAAAATTTGGTTTGGGGCCCTCTATTTCTGCTAATAATGTGGATTACTGCAATCACTAGTCAGATGATCATATCATTCACCCACATAACATGAACTCATTGCAACTCTGACGGCCCTGTTTACAATATCCTATATGTATGTATCATCTAGTGCAGGGGTCAAACTCATTTTCATTTTGGGACACATCAAGCTCATGAATGTCCTCAAAAGGCCGGACATGGCAGAATGTACATATATTGATAAAACTACCTATTAACAAACTGTTGAAATATCACTTTCTCTGCATTTGATGACTACTTCAAAAAATTTGGCATTATAAACATAAAAACTGATTTGAATGAACGATAAATTAATATTGAAGCACACAACTGTTATCTTGAAGTTCTGTCTCAGTGGCCCTCTAGGGTGTAGAGAGCCACAGAAAGGGTTATGGTGGGCTGGGTTTGGCCCACGGGCCTTGAGTTTGACACATGTGACTAAGTGGTACTAAAAGTAACCAAAATAAATAAATAACACACCAGTATGCAATGTATTTTACAGCAAAAGTGTCATCTGGTTTATTATCTTTGGTTCTATAGAACTGCAGCAGTAATATTCAAAATAATTTGTAGTGCAAGATCAACAACAACAGACACAACTTAAAAGCATAAAAATAAAGTAAATTGTGCAAAAACAGACAAAATTAACTAAAAAAACATATCAAGGAAATATTTAAATAATGTAAATGAACAAGCCACGTAAAATGGTTTAAAAAATTTTAAGTTGAATAATTATTTCTTAAAGCTATGTAAGTGTATGCAACAATTTGCAAAATCTGAACTGAAAATATTAAACAACCTTCACCCACACATTCGACCTGTTTATGATTCTTCTTCTTCAATACTTCACAAACTTCCTAAAACCTGTGCTTCCACCTAGGGGGCCCCCTAGTGGCCCTGTGGCTCTAAGCAGTCGCTTAGTTTGCTTATGCCCTGGATACACTGAACACAATAA
>JARVGS010000400.1:7509636-7523381 GCA_031762315.1 Hypsolebias antenori | reverse complement strand
TCTGGTGATAATTCTAACAACTCTTTTCTGTAATATGAAAATAGGCATTGTAATTGATTTACACGCCTTGCCCCAAAAGGAAAGGAACCAAATAAATAATAAACAGCATAGTTTTATTTTATTTTATTGCAGAAAAGTTTACACAAATGTGTGTGTAAGAAAAGCAGAAATAGAAGGCAATGCCTGCCTCGATAATAGTTCTCAGGTGCTATTTGGTTGAAATCCGACTGAATTCAGTAGATTGGAAGTGAATTTTGATAAATAAAAAAAATCATTATGATAAAAATGATGCATCTTCTGATTTTGTTTTATTACGTTATATAGACGTTGCTCTCAGGACATGCTTGACTGACAGAATTAAATAAATGCCGTATACCTGCTTATCATTCTAACGACTCGGTCTGCTTTTTAAACATGTGGCTAACACTCCAACCCCACATCCACCGGTAGACGGCAACTCTTCAGGGATGATTTATACGAGCGAGTCAACAACTAAAGAGCGGCCGCCCGAGCACACGTTTAATATGATCTGATGAAACTGATACTGGTCTGGAAACGGGAAAATATGAGTCGGACCAGGTACATTTAAATCGTACTCGTGGTGCCTCTCATTGTAAAACTATAATGTGATTTCATGCCTTCAGCGGTGAAGACTAACTCCATTGAGACTATAAATTACCTGCAAATGTCTGCTTGCATCCAATAACAGTTCTTTCTTCTGCCTGCTCGCTAATAAATCTTTTCCCTCGTTAACTGTTGCAGTGGGTGCTGCACGAGGCACAAAGCTCTTATCTATGGCCACGAGCGTCTTACTGGAGCTAGACTAGTTGTGTTTCAAACTGATAGCTGATCTTCAGCTCGTGTTCAAGAGTTGTTTCTCGTGACCACGCACTGAGCAACATGAGTTCCGTCTTGTCTAAATGTGGCCCTGATTTATCCCCGAGCTTCTTCGGCTGAATATAACCCAAACACAACAAAGTTCAGTCCGGTCATCTGGACGGTTTCTTTTTTGTTGTTGTTGTTGAGACGTTTCATCCTTCATCCAAAGGACTTCATCAGTCCGAGATGCCACGACAAACTGAGTCCCACAAGAACCAACCAGTTTGCTGGTGATAAGATGGTTTCTGGGGCTCGCCCTCTCCCCTGTCAACCCCTCTGAGGCAGCCACAGCCAAAGTGGGTTCAAAACATCAAAAGTTCATGCTCAATAATCCGTGGAGACAATCTCTCCCTTTGATGTTTAATTTGAACCACTTCGACTACAGCTGCCTCAAGAGTCGACGGAGGAGAGGGCAGGCCCCAGAAACTATTTAATCACCAGCAAACTTGTTGGTCTACTTTGTGAGTGTGCTGCTTGTGGGACTCAGTCTGTCGTGGCTCCTCAGACTGATGAAGCCCTTTGGATGAGGGACGAAATGTCTCAACAACAATAACAAAAAAGAAACCGTCCGGATGACCTGAATGAACTTTGATGGATTTTCTACCTGGATTATTGAGCATGAACATACCAAACAGTTTAGGTCTGATGATTTTAATCTCACAACAGACATTCATCTGTCCATAAATCCATTTTCTTTACCTGCGTCATTTTTCCAGGTAGTGGAGGTCTAGTGAACATCTCCAGCGGTCAATGTGCAAGAGGCGGGGTACGCCGTGGGCAGGTCGCATGCCCATCAGGGACACACAGACAAACGAGACACACCACTGTTCACACTCAGAGACAATCATGAGTTACGATCCTGCAACCTTCCTGCTGAAAGGCGTCAGCTCCTGCCACTGTTCCACCGCGCCGCCCCATATTTATAAACCACGAAAAAGAAAAGCACAAACCAGCATTTCTGTGCTAAATGTCAATTAAAAAATGTCACCAACTCTTTCATCTGATATTGTGATTGTGCGACCATTTCAAAACTCTTTCAGCCATGCCACGTTTGTTTTATGTGAGGGAGACCCAGACATCTCTTTCCACATCCACCTCTTCCAGCTTTTCTGGGAGGAGCCCCAAGGTGTTCCAAGGCCGACCGAGCGACAGTCTCCAGTGTGTCCTGGGTCTTCCCTGGGGTCTCCTCCTAGTTGGACATGCCTGATGCACCTCTCTAGGGAGGCATCCAGGGAGCATCCTCACCAGATGCCCGAACCACCTCAACTGGCTCCTCTCGATGTGGAGGAGCCGCGGTTCTACTCTAAGTGGATAACTGAACTTCTCGCCCTCTCTCTAAGGGAGAGTCCAGCTACCCTGCGGAGGAAACTCATTTCAACCGTCTGTATCCATGAGCTCATTCTTTCGGTCATTATCCAGCGCTCGTGACCATAGGTGAGAGTAGGAATGTAGACCAGCCAGTAAACAGAGAGCTTTGCTCCCTCTTCACCACAACGGACCGGTACAGAGTCCGCGATACTGCTGCACCAATCCGTCTGTCAATCTCATGCTCCACTCAGAACCCTGAGATATTTGAACTCCTCCACTTGAGGCAGAACCTCATCATCACCTACCAGTCATAACCAAAAAAAAAAGTGCTTTTTGCGTCTGAACTCTTAGTTATTGGAAGAGTGAGTGCATCATGTGCAGAAATAGTGCACAGATGACGTTGTTCTGGACAGAAATAGTTGAATGGGAAAATACTTTTGGTACAACACAAGAGCACCATTGGAAAAGCAAACATATTTTCAAAGCATTGTTTAAATTACATTGTTGCAGTAGCAGTCTAGGCTTAAAAAAAAGGGCAGAACCATGTCTTCTGCAACTGAAAACCTTTTTTTATGCATCGAAGGGATAATGTGAGACCTTTGGCTGTAGCACCAGAGCTCCACGCAATGAATCACAAATAAACTGTGCCAGAGTCAAAACTTACAGCCCCAAAAGGTCTTCCGCTATAAAGTCAGATCAAAACGCTCTGTTTGCAAGACACTTTTATTTAGAGAAAATTCAACATTAAATGGAAGAAAAGCTAAAAAATAAAATGTGTCAGTACTTGCACGTAAGTGCTTTTAAACAAAAATAAGCTAAAAAGCAGGAAATAAGGTGGAGCTATAGGATGTGATTCAGAGTGGCATTTAAAGAAATCAACACATTGTATATCTTTACATAGCTATTAGTGTTGTTAAGCTCACATTATAGGAATTTTAATAACATTTTGCATGCTATAATATGTATTCAGACATGATCAATCCTATATAGAGCATAAAACCTGTGAAGAAAAACTGTACGCCTTTGTATGCAGATGCAGTTACGCTAGATAAAGCTAAACGAAGTTCATTTCTTTTTAGTGGAGTTAACAATGCGAGTGTGCAAAGTCATCCAACACACTTTCACATTTACCTCCTCTGAGCCGAACTTGAAGTAGTCGGTGCTGGAGTTGTGTACGTGAGGGAGACACGGTTAGAGACAATGAAAGGTAACAACTTCCTGGGAGCACATTGAGGCTTCAGTCTAACAGGTAGGAGCTCTGTAATGAAGGAAGCAGCAGCGCACAAGACCAAAAACACTGCAGCGCTTTGTGAAGCAGGCACCGCAATGCGATAATGAAGTACAGGAGAGATTTTGACTGAGAAACTACCCATCACGTTGCATTTTAATCTTCCTCCATCGTGCAGCGAAACTGTTGGCGTGCACGCCGACATTTCGGCTTCTTTCTCGAAAAATTTTAGCACAGCTTGGAACAATCCCACCTCAAAAGCACAGCCAAAAAACAATACGTCGAGCTTAATTTGCAACCATTTAAACAAGAATAGAGTTTTTGTTTCATTCTGAACGGTAATCCTAATTTGAATTACTCCTCACCCCGTGTCTTCCTCTTTTCGCTTTCCTCTTCTGGAGGAAAAAAAAAATGCAAATGACAGCATTTAGGGTTCATTCCCTGTGCTGAGAGCAAATGGTAGAAGAGCTTCAATGGGGTTTGAAGTCTTGATTGAGCCTCTGCCTTTGTGAACTTTCAGGGCTGAGGTATAGCCCTGCACAGCTTAATTTATTTATTTACCCCCCACTGTTATATTTCACATAATAAATCCATGCAGAGATATTCCACAGCTGTTGCTTGCCTGAAAGTGTGAGCGTATGAATACATTTAAAAGCCTTCCTTGAAACCTTCTGATCAAGCAAAGATGGATGACTGACTGAAATGAACTGAGTTTACTCTCACCACCTCTCACACGCTCACAAGGGAATATGTAACGTAATTTGATTTGTCCTTTAAATTGATTTCCCCACGACTCAGTCTGATGGAATATTTCACCAGAGATGGTAAGAGCACATGTCATAATCAGAACTGGGCCATTTGTCATACATTTTAAGGTGCACTTTACCAATTTTACGCAGAAAGTTCAGTTTACTCACCAGGAGGAGTGCATTACTCAGCCTGTCAAAATGCTTACACGTCTGTGTTTTTCTGCTGTGAAATGGCAGCTCGGAGGATAAAGTTTGCATGAAACGGTCGTGTTTTTTTTTTTTTTTTTTCTCTTCAAGCTTCTCTGTTTGCCTATAGAAAGAAAAAAGTCACTTAAGTGCTGTGTTTTTCCATTCAGTGCATGTTCTGTATCGCTTGGTAAATGTCTTTTCATGTTCTGGTATCTCAGAAGGTTGTGCTTTTGAGTACATTACAAATGGTTCTGCACTAAAAAAAAAAAAAAAAAAATTGTGCTCCTCTTGTCAATCTTTTTATTACACATTTATATGGAGGTTGAATTACCCACAAACAAGAAAGTATATGTTCTATAATGGATGCAGATAAAACTTTAGATAGCCAAAGCGCCAATAATATCTCAACTACAGCTCCAAATCTCAAATGAGTTGAAAAGGAGGCACCGTAGATGCATTCCCATCTACCTGCCAGCTGTGCTCGTGTGCCAGATCACTGCAGTCCTGGAACTAGCAGGAAACAGGTGGACAGATCAGACTGCGTCTGTCGCCAGCTTCTTTAGCTCCACTGTGGGGCAGACCTTTACAAGAGATCCTTCTTGCCCACAGCCATCAGCATCTATAACATCGCTTAATGAAGCGAGGATAACGAGTTACAACGACGTTTAATTTCTCTTTAGGATTAATAAAGTAATTTGAATTAAATTGAATGTAGTTTAGTTCTTTTTTGTTTACATTAATTTACCTTTCATCTGTCAATAGTGATGTAAAGCCATAACAGTGCATGTTTGTTGCACGTAGTCTGATGTCTCAAAACTGTGTGACATAAGCTCAACCTACACAGACTTACTGAATGCAGATGGAAGGATCCGCATCCTCCGACATATGAACACTGAATAAGTGAACTCAAGTATCATGTTCATCTGGAAAAGATTATATTCTCTGAAAGGTTCTGTTGAGAGATTTTGGGATACTTGGCAGCCATTTATGTCTTATGTTGAAAGAATGGTAATGTCTGTCTAAAGTGGTCATGTCTGTGTGGCTGGTCAGGTGTGTTGGGGTGGGAGGGGGTTTTGTCGTTTGTATTTTTATTCTTGTGTGTGTCTGTGTTCTGAAGAAAAAAAATAAATGAAAAACTTTGATTAAAAAATTACATTACAGTAATGCATCCAACATCTGTATTTAACCAAACTGCAATGCAAAGTCCAGCTCGTTTTGTGTGTTCACCAATAAATAATATTTTCCTCCAGTCTCAGTTTGTCATCAGTCAGAAGTCACCAGATAAGGACAACATTTATTTATTTGATGAAGAAGCGAGCAAATAAAATGGATGGATGAATATTGCCATTTCTGTGTTCAATAGATCATGTCTAACTCTGAATGCTAGGAAACGCCTCGACTTCCCTTCCCTCCATTGACTATGGTGACATCATTTACATGAACGCTTCTACAAGCACCCTGCAGATGTTGGACGCTGCTTGTCACAGTGTGCTAAGATTCATAACTGGCTGTAACCATCGTGCCCACCACTGCACCCTGTATGCAATGGGTAACTGGTCATCATTGGCTTCATATAGACTCACTGGTACATTTTTATCTTTAAATCACTTCTTGGTCTGCTGCCTTCATACATTTCCTCCTGCGTGCACTCTCAGGACATAATTACCCGCAGTGTTCCCTCAGTGTGGGCCAAACTAGGCAAAAGGGCCTTCTCTTACTCTGCACCTTTTTCCTGGAACACCTTGCAAAAAGACCTGAAGCTCTCGACCTTGACCTGTCTAAGAGATTTTAAGCAACTGTTACGTTCATGGCAAAAATGATTTCAGACACATTCCTGTTTATAGTATTTTACACCATTTTATAATGTAGCTTTTTTAATTTTTATATCACTTATTTTATATCCTTTTCCTTTTAAATGCTTTCATACAGATGTTTATTTTTGTATGTACCTCATTTACGTTTTAAGTTTAAATCAGGTCTCTCTTGTCAAAGAGTCCTCAAGGCTCAGTGAGACTAACCTGCATAAATAAAGGTTGATTGGCTATGGCATCCATCTTGAACTGGATCAACCAAACAGTTGTAGATGATTACAGAACTTTAGTAATTTCCTTCTGAAATTTATACCTACTATGAAAGGCAGGTAAAGATAAAACTGTACTGTAAGTGTCTGATGCTCAAACTTCAGTGTAAGAGGACCGCCAGCACACACCACTACCACTCGACTGAAATCAATACGATCCTTTAGCTGAAGAAAGAACGCTGCAGCTATATATAGTATAGTATATAGTCCTGCTGTATGAGTGGAGGGATGGAAAAATCATGTTTCAATGAGGGGAAGGGATTTGAAAGATGGGAAAGGATTTAAGAAACTTCTAATGATTAAAAGAAACACCAACAGTGTTTGTTGGAAGAAGTCAAAGGTGGCTAACAAAACAGTGCTGTGAGAAAATGAAGTTATGTTCCCTGGGGATTAAGCTGACAGATAGCAAAGGTAAAGACGGCCTTCTCTCCCAATCTGTCTGTGATATCAGGTTTGATCAGGAATAAGGCAGCAGAAGCCAAGCACAAAAAAAAACAGACCAGAGTCAAATAGCAACATGCCACTCAAGATTGAAGAGATTTCCAGCCTGGGGTCTGTGGAACAATACCAAACAAGTAAGAAAGGAACAAAGAAGAAATCAGCCAATCATTCAGGTAATGCGTTGGTGAACTTTGAATGCACCACTGTTATTACGGTCTATAAGTGACAAATGCATGTGATTTGCATCTAAATGCTACAGACATGTAAAGTTGTGCAAAGTATAGCTTGGATATAATTCTATTTAACTAAGAATTAGTAACTTGGGTGGAACAGAAATAATTAATGGAGTCATGCGCAGATGATACTGGATACAGATGGCATAAAGATAATTAAAGTAGATGAAAGTAGGCGCACATGAAAAATTCAATACATGAGCTTCACATCGTTTTGGGTGTCAATTTTCAACAATAATGGGTAAGAAATAGTGACAAGATCAAAAGGAGGGTCTGGCCAATGATCCAAAGAAGTCCCTGCATCTTCTTGCAGTGGCATCAAATGAATTCTGAGAGGCAAATGAGTCTATTTGGTTGAGCTCTGGCGGGGTGGAATTGAGGTTTAACAGATCTACTGACAATATGATGCAGTGCCCAAATGGTGGCAGTAATGTCCCATTCTAAAGGCACTTTTAAAGGCAGGGAGATGGATTGCATGTGGTGGTGAAGAGCAGAGCTACCCTGCCTTGTTTAGCGGCATCTGCACATTAAATGTTCATAGACTACAGTATGTGACATCAGCACATCGTACATGAAATGAACCCATATGGCTACTTAAGTGCCATGATTTGGCTGGATGAGACATTTGCAGATGGTGCACATTGTGCTGTTTTCTAAGTGATACCAAAGGACAAAAAAAAAAAAAAGAAACAGGTTTTTTTAAACCCTCCTTTGCAGTAGGGGCACATATGGCACAAGCCTGTTGTGGATAAGTCCTTAAATTTACGATGCTCTGCCTTGAGACTCTTGTGTGCGAGTGCTTGGTGTTTTGTAGAGGGAGTGTGACTTCCCTTAATCACCAGTGGTTAAAACAAAGTACCAACAGGCCCTCCATGTCAGGGTTTGGAGATATACTTGTCTGGCCCTTATCAGAATCAAGCAGATTGAGGAAGGCCTCCATTTAGACAGCTGGCAGGTCAAAAGGCGTCTGATGGGCTCACTCTGTTTCCATTACATGCACCCTCGGAATGAAAAGACCTTTCAGGCAACTGGGTCCTGAATATCTTTTCAGTTAAAGGCAACTTTTGATTCAATGCGTTAAAATTGTGCCGCCTCATAAAGCGCACGTCATTTCTGGTGCACTGTACAGAAAAAAGTAAACAGCTCTAATGAAAATCCAGTTTAGTGCCGTCAAATTCACTGTTAGCTTTCTTTTCTTGTTATGGCAAATCACATCAGAGTACTGTCAGTGGAATGTCTTTCCTGCTGAGCTTTTGAGAACAAGACGAGTTGGGGTCAATTATTGTTGCTCTGGTTTTCCGATTCAGGTTTTCTGACAGTTAATTGATTGGTTTAAATAAGAGCTTCACGGTTGTGTAAAGGTTATGTTTACTGGAATTGTCCTCACATATGCCATCTTGCGCAAAAACTAATGTCATAGGTGCCATTGTGCGAGGCACCTCTGTGTTCTTTGAGCTGGCTGTACTTTGTACACAGTACAGTGATATTGTACACTGCATGAGTAGTGTGTTGGAAAACAGAAGGAGCAACAAGGCAGAGTCTGTAAAATAACAGTTTTATTTAAGCATCTGTAAGTCGGAACAAGATCCAAGAAGCTCCATCTGTTACACACATTATACAAACTTCAAAACATCTCACAAGTAAAGCAGATAAGTTGAAACCGTGTACAGTATATGCATTTGCACATAAAGAAAATACTTCCTACAATACTTCTTTTGTTGCAAGTTCTGCTGTGCTGTATTTTTCTTTTTTTCAGTAGTGTCACCAATTATTTAGCAAGATGTCTGAAGTTAAAATAGCTTGTTTCAATTCAGTTCAGCTTATTTATACAGCACCAAATCACAACAGAAGTTATCTCGGTAAAAGTTATCTAAGGAAGTCAGTAGATTGCGTTGAGTCTTTACTTCATCGCAGTCTCCCATCCTGAGCAAGCACAAAGGCAACGGTGGAAAAGAAAAACTCCCTCGTAACAGGAAGAAACCTCCAGCAGAACCAGGCTCAGGACAACCGTCCATCTGCTTCAACCAGTTGGGTTTGAGAGGACAGGAAGGAGAAACGATCATACGATTTCCTGCAGGATCAGTAAAGTTCTATTTTATTGTGGCTAAGTGGTTAGCGCAGCAGTCTTCCAATGTAAGAATTGGGGGTTTGATTCCACCAGCAGGCTCGTGCAGAAGTGACCATGGGCAAGACACTGAACCCCTCATTGCCTCCGATGTGTGTCTCATCAGTGTATGAATGTGATAAAGCTCTAGATTTTGTATAGATCTAGTAGAGTGCTGTATGAATGGGCAAATGAGAACACAGATTGTAGCGTAAAGCACTTAAATGGCTGAGGGGGGGGGGGGCTCTGGACTATGCTACAACCTTCCCTTAAAACTCAGTACCTTCACCGGCCTCATGTGTATTATGTCTATTTATGTTGCTTTGCTGTGGTAGATTTTTGTGACGCCTCAAACTGTGCTCTGTTTAGGACATGGTGTGAGAGATCTACCTTCTCTCCTTATGTTTTCTTCCGCTTTTCGCATGTAAGCCTACAAGTATTCCGAAAAGGACAAGAGGTTGCGCTCTTAAAGAGCAGCAGCTACGTGCACTCCGCCCATCTTTCGGACAAGTGTACAAACATATTCTCGTATCTCGGTACAATGATAATAAAGCTCATTCTGACTCTGATTTGAGTTTCTAGATAAGACAGAACGGCGCTAGATAAGTACAGTCCATTTACCATTTATAGTTTATCTTGTCTTTCAATGGCAGGTTCTGAATGGACGTGAGTAGGTTTCTCACTAGGATGAAAGACAAAACATGTTAGGATAGAAATAATTACAAATACAAACTATTTGTATTCATTTGAAACCAGTGGTTCATTTGAGCCAGATCCTGCCGGAACAAGATCCGGGAACTCCCTCATTTTCACCATGTGCTCCGGTGTTACACCATATTCTGTGACCACCATATGTTATGACTGTAGGGGGTGCTGTTGCATTTTTACATCGTACTTTGCAATACCTGATAAACACTGTCATGTTATATGACGTCTATATTTCCATAATAATCATGATTTTCGTGGACGGATGTTAATTTTTGATTAAGAATATCATGACTATTATGGACATATAGACGTCACAGAATATGATAGTGCTCATCAGATATTGTGACCACACCGTAACTTATAGAAAAAAATATTAAATACTTGAGCCACACTGTTTCTGCTGACTCTCTACTTCTTCTAAGGAATAAAAAGTAACATCTGAACACTAATATCATGAGTATTATGAAAATATAAACTGTCACAGAATATGATAGTGTTTATCAGATTTGCAAAGTATGGTGTAAAATGCAACAGTGCCCCCCTATGGTCACAAAATACGGTGGTCACAGAATATGGTGCAACACCAGCATCAGTGTTTTGTTTTTTTGTTTTTTTACAAATTAAGCCCTGTTTGTAACTAGTCATTTGATGAAATTATGTCAATTTGTATTCCAGTATATATCAGCATAACTAAGGGATAGCTCAGGAAACCCAAGCATAACCCTAACTTTAGGATTTATCAAAAAGGAAAGACTTGACCCTAGATTTAAATGTGGACAATGACAGTGCCTCATGGACATAAATTGTTCCACAAGAGAGGAGCCCGGTGACTCAAATATCTTCCTCCTTCTGCTTTTGGAAACTCTAGGAACCACAAGTAAACTTGCAGACTTAGAGTGAAGTGCTCATTTAGGAAAATATGGGAGAATAAGATCAGTAATGTACAAAGTAAGATGGCTTTGTATGTTAGAAGAATTTGAATTTAATTCCTGATTTGACAGGGAGCCAATGGAGAGATGCTAAAACTGGATACATATGATCTCTCCTACCAACTCCCATTAAATCTCTGACAACAGCATTTTGGACCAAAGAGTCAAGGACAAAAACTGTGATATGACTCTAGCACTTTTGAAGCTTGGATGTCACTGATCATGTGACTTTTGAAAAATGAATCAAACTCTAACACAGACCTTCTGAAACACTGCGTTGTTTTCCACGTGTCAGAGCTTCAGCTTCAAACAACTCATCACCATCGCTCACAACAGAGCTAATACTTGACAAAAATCTCATTTTATGGCTTATGCTGCAAAGCTAGTTGATTAGATTTAAGGAGTAAAATGGTTAGATCTAGGGCAGAATTGTGATTTGTCTTAAAATTCCCTGCTGCTTATTGCCCTTCTAGCATGTCGATAATTAAAACAGATGTTTAATTTTCTACTGCTCAGCCATTGCAATGAAAATAGAAACTAAAGATTTTGAATTGATTAGCGATGGAAATTGTAAGAAAACAAAACAAAACAATTAAAATGTGCTGGTTGTCCTCATCGCCTGAAATCAGTCGTGACACCGAAGCAGGTTGTGCTTAAAAAAAGCAGCTTGATACCCTTCAAAAAGAATCAGAGACACAATTATGAAATTAAACCTAATTCAACAGGGATATCAGCTCTTTGAGGACACTCAAGTTGCTGAGGTAATTATGCATCTTAAATGAAAACTGCCGTGACTCATGGCTGTCTTAAATCCTTACCGAAGAGAGATGGATAAGTAACAGTTCTCTTCTTTATTAAGATGCTTTTCTGGGACAAAAGGCAGGAATCTGGTCAGAGAAAATGATAAAATATTAATATTTAATTGGCAATGAAGTAACAAGTGATAACCAAAAGAAGAGTTTCAGTGAAAACTTTATAATTTAACCTTAATAGAGCTCCATTAAAGGGAGCAATCCTTCATGTTCTGACAAAAACACAGGAAATAGTGATGTCTGTGTTACTTTTCATTCATTAAACCTTTATTTAGGCAGGTTAATCTCATTGCGCTTTGAGGACTTTACAAGAGAGACCTGGCTACAAACTAAGAACCCATCACATTACAAACAATCCACCTGTTTCCTTCCCTTCAAAAGAAGATGAAATTTAAATGACTATTTTTATTCAAAAGGGTTGTTTCCACATAAAGAGCATTATTTCAAACATACCTCTGTAGAGGGAGACCTGAGTAAAAAGGAAATGTGAATATTATCATTATTATTATTATTATTATTATTAATACTACAAGCTGATTCAGTGTAAAAATAGCAGCAACATCTCACTGAGTCAAATTAGCTGCCATTAAAATGTGTCAAAATGAAGGTCTCCAATATTCAATTCATTTCAGTTTATTTATATACTGTAGCTCCAAGTCACAAGAGAACTCATCTCAGGGCACTGAACAGAAACATTCATATATAAAAATAATAATTTAAGACTTTATCTGAGCAGACTGCTTTGAGTTTAAATTAATCGCAGACTGTCATCTTGAGTAAGCATGAAGGCGACAGTGGAAAGGAAATCTCCCTCATGAGGAAGAAACCTTTAGCAGAACCAGGCTCAGGATAAGTGTTCATCTGCTTTGACCGACTGGGTTTGAGAGGAACAGGAAGGAGGAATAGATACACAATGGCAGTTCAAGAATCACGTGTTAAGAAAGAAATACTGTCAAATGAAAACTATTCAATTTTAACAATTAATTTAAGAAAATGAGGTCAGTTTGTCCTCTAGTAGTCTAAGCTTAAGGCAGCATAACAAGCCAACCCTAACTATAGGATTTATCCAAAAAGAAAGTCTTAATCCCAGTCTTTAAACTGGACAATGTGTCAGCCTCATGGAGAGAAACTGGAAGTTGGTTCCACAAGAGAGGAGCCTGACAACTGAAAGATCTTCCTCCCATTCTGCTTTTGGAAACGCTAGGAACCACAAGTAAACCTGCAGTCTGAGAGCGAAGTGCTCTGTTAGGAAAATATGGAACAATAATATTCCAAATATAAGATGGAGCTAGGTTGTTGAGGGCTTTGTAGGTTAGAAGTAAGATTTTGAATTATTTTCTGGACTTGACAGGGAGCCAGTGGAGAGAAGCTAAAACTGGAGAGATATGATCTCCACCAGTAACTCCAGTTAAGACTCTGGCAGCAGCATTTTGGATCAAGTGAAGACGTTTTAAAGAAGAATTTGGACACCAGATAAACTATTGCAATAGTCCAGTCTAGACGTGACAAATATACATGAACCAGTTTTTCTGCATCATTTTTAGATAAGATGTTTCTAACTTGAGCGATGTTACACAGGTGGAAGAAGGAAGTTCTAGTAGCGTTAATATGTTAAAAAGATCATAAGGCTTCTGGGTAACAGAACGAGATCCATGGGTGCAAGCAGGTGAAATGAATTTCCATCATAGGGTGGTCGTGTTCAGCCTGAGATGAGATGAGGAGCTTATTCATCTAGGAACTCAGAGTGGTGCAGCGCTTCCTCATTGAAAGGAGTCATCTGAGGTGGCCTAGGCTTCTGATCATACATGCCTCCTGAGCGCCATCTTCAGGAGGTGTTCCTTGCACTGGTAGGAGACTCCTAAGTTGCTGGAGTGATTAAAAAAATATAATCTCTCTGTCCTGGGAACACTTTAGCTCTAAGAAGGAGCTGTGGAGTGTTACTGGTGAAAGGAATGTCATGGGTTTCCCTCTTGGACCTGTTACTTTTACAACCTGATCATGAAGCTGAATGGGTGGGTGGGTGGGTGGATGGATGGATGGATGGATGGATGGATGGATGGATGGATGGATGGATGGATGGATGGA
>JARVGS010000400.1:7371197-7381318 GCA_031762315.1 Hypsolebias antenori | reverse complement strand
GTTTCTACAATTTTTTTGCTTTGTTTTGTTTTTGTTTTTTGAATGTCCAGAGGACCAGACTTAGCTTTTTTGGATATTTAAGCTAGTGTTTTGCTACGTAAAGTTTTAGCCACCATTTAGTTACCTTTGGTGTTTAACTACAAATTCCATTTTAATTTTAGCTTTTTAAGGCATGTGCTGTTGTGTTTAAAATGAGTGTTTATGTAAGTATTTTCAGTTTACAAAGCCAATATGTTTTATTCATTCAAGGCAGTCATATTTGTTCATAACTTTATTATTAGTAAGCCTGAGAGTTACCGGAATACACCCTGTCAAAATAGTTGCCAGATCTTGTTCCGGCATGATCCGGCTCAAATTAAGCCCTGTTTATAAGCAAAACTGTGCAGATTTAAAGATACCATGACCGTTGCATAACTACAGATAGTAAGAATGTTAAACTTTTTTTTTTAAACTCTTAGATGATATTAATACTGTACGTGTTTAAAAGCTACATTTTTTTGTGTTTGTGTTAAAAACAGAAAAACTACAGAGAGCCGCTAACATTTTCAGTGCTTTTCTTAAATTAGTCCTTGGTGCTCTTTCCCCCACACGTATGTATAATTCTTGTTGAGAGATTAGTACTAACTACTTTTTATTGTAACGCCATTGTTGATCTTCCCACAGTGAACGTATTGATCGAGGCCTTGCTATGACCCACAGTTCTGCACTAACGTCTTTTATTGTTGCTCTGGGCTGTTACAGAGCAGCTCCACAGAGCCGTCGGGGCTGCAGACTTTTACTGGGAGGTTTGCTGTGATCCAAACGCTGTTTTGCAGATTTTATTGGCGTCAACTGAAGTTTTCTTATTGGAATGATTCTGAGCAAAACTGTGCGTGCAGTCTGTTGCTATCACAAAAGAAATTTTATATTGAACTGTAGTTGAATTGTACATCGTTGTTTTGACACCGAGCCAGGCTGATAGGACCCCCTAGTGATGGAAAACAGGTGTGAAAATGGTCGTGCTGTCCATCTGAACCCCAACAGTCTGTCCTGCTGTAATGAAGAACAATGGCTCTATTCCTGGTGGGGAGGGGACCCCTGAGCGACCCACGTCGTCCTCCTGCTCCTGCCCCCGTCAGTCTCCTGGCAAGCCAACAGATGACTGCTGGGTCGCATCTGGCCTCTGTGCACTTAGTGTAATCAAAAGAAGAAAAAAGGTTTATGGCCTACTTGTTAGTGAGCCGCCAACTGATGGGATGTCAAGTAAGCACCCTCCAATACCAAATCTCTTGAGGGATTGGGGAGGGGTGTGGAGAGGGGCTGGACGTGGGCAGCAATCTGCCCCGGTGAAAGCAGCCCACAGGCCCAGGGACCGCGCCGTGCAGCTTGACAACCTGACCATGAAACAAGTGAAATGAGTCAAATTGAAGCCATTAATAAACATTTATGCTCATATTTACATAATGTTGATGCCTAAAAGGTGGAGGCAGATGCTGTTCACTTTCAGAGCTGAGCTTTGTTCAGGCCTCGAGCAAAAGCACAACAAATCCAGACACGTTTATCTAAATAACATAAAAGGAGGAATTTACAAGACTTGTTTATTTGTGGATTCTATACTTTTTATTTGGGTATATCATGAGGAGCTTGTCTTTGTGCTCAAATTGCCTCACTAAGCTGCTCTGGGTTTTAAAATAGCTTTAATTTTTTTTTTTAATTTTTTATAAGATGCTATACAAATTGTAGAAGCGGGATGAAAAGCAGTCACTTGGAGCTTGACCTGTGCTGGAGACAAAAAAATTCCAGCTTATAATGATTTATTATTGAGTTTTTTCTTCCCCTGACTAGAGACTCTGCTCTAAATTAGACTTTAAAGTGGTATTTTTTTTCTTCTTTGTCTTTTTTTTGCCTGTTTTTTTTTTTTTTTTTTAATTTACATATATACTTTTTAGCTTTTTAATTTTTGGTGAGAATTTGGTTTGTGTGTCCTACACACTGTCCGACAGGGAGGGATTCTGTAGTGGCAGATGTTGGTGCCTCTTCAGCTCTCGATTTGCATTTAAGACATCGACCTATTCCGGTGTTAAATTACTTTATACAGGGATTCTCAAAGTTTTAGGGTTCAGGGACACCGTACAGGGGAGAAAAACTTTCAGGGACCCCCTCATAACCCTCATGTTTATTAATTTTTTTTTCAATTTGTGTCTTTAATACAATGGAAATATGTGTGTAACATAAATACTTAAGACCTGTTTTTTAATAGTGTTAATACAATTTTTTATACTTTTAAGCATAGGGTATTTTTCATTCAAGACACTTGATCAACAAAATTTTTAATTTCAACTTCCAAAAATTACAGTTGTTAGAAAATTCACAGTATCATAAACCACTTTGAAACTTCATCTATTCATCAAAGTTCATGCTCAATAATCCAGGTACAAATCCAACAATGTTCAGTCAGGTCATCTGGACAGTTTCTTTTTTTTTTTCCTGAGATGTTTCATCCTTCATCCAAAGGACTTCTTCAGTCCAAGTAGCTACAAACAAACTGTGCCACAAATACCACACTCCCCTAGTGGAAAAATAAACGGTTTGCTGGTGATGGGGTCTGGGGGCCGTCCTTTCCCCTGACAACTCCTCTGAGGCAGTCAAGCCATGCTCCAGTTTGTTTGTGGCTCCTTGAACTGAAGTTCTTTGAATGAAAGAAAAACATTTCAGCAAATAAAAAAAACTGTCCACATTACCTGACTGCTGGATTTGTACCTGGATTACTGAGCATGAACTATGGTGTTCTGAGCCATTTTGGCATGACTGTCTCAAAGAAGTTGACGGGAGAGAGGACAGGCCCCAGAAATCATCTTATCACCAGCAAACATTCTTTTTTCCCCAGAATTGAAGTGTGGCATTTGTGGGAATCCAGTTTGTTCATGGCTCCTCGGACTGAAGGAGTTCTTTGGATGACGGACAAAACATCTAGGCATGTCACGATAACAAATTTTGCTGGGCGATTGTCTCAGAAATTATTGCGATAAACGATAATATTGTTTTAAATTTCACAATAAATAGTCATTATTGCCAAATTTAAGGAGCATTTTTGATTAATTTTGTGTGTAGTAACTTTTTTGACCACTGCATAGCAGTATAAGACTGTTTGAACCAAGGATAGTTAGTGAGGGAGCGAATGGCGTGTCTCTTTAAGAAAAATGGGAGGGAGGCCCCTTGACGAGACATGGGCTGTTTCTCGTTCCTTTTTTCGGTTCTCAAAATGGCGGACATCGGTGTGGTTTGAGCTCTTTAGCATAGCATTTTTCAAACAAAGCTGTTAATATAAAATCGTAAAAAAGTTTGCAGCTTCTTTTTGTAGAGAAAAACAACTTTTTACACAAAGGGACAGCTTTCAACCGTGAATTTTGGAGCTTTGACAAGATAAACTTTTTTTTCCCTGTGATCGGCCTGTTAGCTTAGCTTGTGGCTTAGCTTCTCAGCTTAGCTGCTTTTAAAGATCCAAAAACTTGATTTTTGGATGGTTAAAATGGATTTTAAAGAGAAAAGAGAAAGGGAGGGGTCAGTGAAGAGCACCGGAGTTGAACCTTTTGTCATCCAATGTCTTCAGTAGAAAGAGAGACGCGAAGAAACGATAAAGCCGATAAATGAAAATGAGGTCGATTTATTTAATTTATCATGCGATTAATTGATTTATTGTTTATCTTGACAGGCCTAGAAACTTCTCATGAAAGAAAATAATATGTCCATATGACCTATTCACTCATTGCTACTCTTCTTTTATTGCCACTACTTTAAATTATTACAGAAAAGTCTTTACATAAAGCTGAATGGAATCATAACAGCAGTCGTCATACCAAGAAACAGGGTTTAATTAGTAAATTGATCGATGCTGGAATTAAAATGTCTAGGGGTTCTACCCCATAAAATTTTGAATAAAGTAATGTAATTTTCTGCATTTTTGGTGCATTTTAACAGGTTGTTAAACATCTACAAACTTGTAATTTTTTTTTTTTCCGTACCAGTTTGAGAACCACTATCTATAAAATACAACTTCTTTATTGTTTGCTTATACAACTGATTCAAAGTGAAAAATGTCCTGGTTGGTTGTCCTTTCCCTCTCTTCGCTTCTGTAATTTAGAAAACAGAGCATGGTGATGTCTTGAACCCGTACGAAATAAAGTCACTGCAGCTGTCATCTCTGAGCTGGATTTATGTCAGTTATTTATTTATTTAGTTATTTTTCTGCTTGCGTTGCCTCAGCTGGTTGTCATTGTCAGACATGCTGTGATTGGCCGCGCTGCGATTCGTCATCCGTATCAACACACACGTTTTGGTAAGATGACAAAGTTGAGACGGAGATCGTCCATCTCGCTGACAGTGCAGTGTCTTTGGATTAACAGCTCAGTAGGCTTGGAATCTATCCTGGGATTTTCTGCTGAGTTACGTTGCGGTCTCGACTTATTTCTTGTAATCAGGACGTCCCCGTCAGCTGACACAAAACTGACTGGATTTAGACCAGTCAGTAAAAGTGTAAGCTTTGTCAGGGTGGCGTTACAATCTGGGAATCTACTATCTGATTAAATGGACCTATTTAAAACTGCTGAAATTATTGAATTAGTGAAATGATCATTAAAAAGTATTTATGGACTTTGTGTTTTTTATGTTTGAGCCAATATGTAGTTTTCTACAACATACAGAAGAATATTCTGTTTTTTAGCTACATATTTGGTTTTAGCAGCTTCTGCTGCATCTTTAGTTTCTTACTTGATAAATGAATAACATCAAAGTTTATGCTCAATAATCCAGGTGAAAAAAAAATCCTACAAACTTGTCAGGTCCTCTGGAAGATTTCTTTTTTTGTGTGTGTATGTGGAAATGTTTTGTCCTTCATCCAAAGGACTTCTTCAGTCGGAGGAGTGACAACAAACTCAGTCCCACAAGCAGCACTCACATAGTGGATTAAAGTTTGATGGTGATAAGATGGTTTCTGGACTGGTGGTGAGTGTGCTGCTTGTGGGACTGAGTTTGTTGACGCCCCTCGGACTGATGAAGTCCTTTGAATGAAGGATGAAATGTTTCAACAAAGAAAATAAACCGTCCACATGACCGGACTTAACTTTGTTGGCTAAATTAATAAGTTGGCATGGACACTGACAATTTTTTGTTGTTGTTGATAATATTGGTCAATTAAAATCAATCAATTGATTAAGCTGTCTCTAATTAGGAATTGTAATGTTGAGTTTGATCTGAATCTTAAAGCAGATCTAACATGGTTTTTAAGAAACTGAAACCACCTAGCAGCTGGACTTTAGACGATTTTCCTCTGTTCCTTTGTAAAAGTAACATGTAAAACCTGTGCAAAATATAAAATCTTTTTAAAGTTAACTCCTTGAGATTAGTAGGTTAAGACTGACCGGAAGGAGCCGTGGTTTACCGGTACTTATCAGCTGTTGCTTCAACTTTTATCAGCCACCTGTCAGTCAGAGATGGCCATTCAAGCATCTGAGATCCTCCTTAAAAGCAAACTGTTTTCACTCAACGTGAGTTTTTTTCTTTCTCAAGAAGAAACGGTGAGAGGTGGATGAACTGAAACACTGGAAGGGGCTTTCACACTGAAGCACTTGCAGGCGCCCTGGCAGCATCAGAGGGCAGCCTTCGGCAGATGGTTTTGCCAAAGCAGTCCTTCTGGGGGCAAAAAGATTTACTTCAACGTTTCTATTTTGATTGAAATAATCCTAAAAAATTCATATTTAGATAGAAATGGGTTTTGGTTTTGTTGCAGCATTGTTAAGTCATTTAAAGTAACACCAAATTAAATATAAATGTAGCCTTTGAAATAAAGACATTGTTCTTTGTTTGCAACATTTTTATTACAACCAAGTCACAGAGGATCCTCCCAATATTTACAAAGATGGATGCATATTTAATAAGACCGTTCTGTAGTTCTAAAGAATATTACAGAAAAGATAAAATGCTGTTATCACACTACTGTTTCTTTTTTTTTTTTTTTTTTTTACATCTGATAAAATGCATAAGCTTGATAAAATCTAATTAGAAATTTAGACAAGTATACCAAGAGTTCAAACAATTCTGTAGAAAGTCAAATAGTCATATTAAATGTCAGTGAAAGTGATGGATAAATTACATTTTCTTTTTCAGGATTTTATTTGGAAAAAAATAGGATAAGCTCTTCTAGAGACTGCTCATATTATGTTCTTTAAAGACCAATATTTTGACATAACAGGTGTAGCATGGGCATTTGCCACCAACCCGAATATCTCGGAAGAACAATCCCATCTTCTGCCATGCAGTGGTGAATCTGTACAGTTGTATAAGGCAACAGAACAGTAAATTCTACAGAATAGAATGAGAACAAGTTTCTGAAGTATTTGCCAAGTCCCTCAGTTTACAGATCTGATCAAATTTGAAATCATATTTGGGAACCAAGATATCCATAAAGTAGAGGACCTGTGGCTAACTATTCAGTGCAAGACACTAAAAAGTACCCCTAGATATTCTTTGTTCATGCCTTGACTGATCACCAATGGTTTGATGCCAAAAATTGTACTTGATTTGAAATCATTTTTGGGAATCAAGATACCCATAAAATAGAAGACATGTGGCTAACTATTCAGTGCAAGACACCAAAAGGCACCCCTACATATTCTTTGGCCATGCCTTGACTGGTCACTGATGGTTTGGTGCCAAAAATTATACCTGCTTTATAGTGGGTTGAAGAAGAGTTACTTTTATATCTAACAAAGTTAAGTCAGGACCTCTGGACAGATCCTTCTTCTTGGGATTCTTCTTGTCGTTCTTTTTTGGGAACCAAGATATCCATAGAGTCGAGGACCTATGACCAACTGTTCACTGCAAGATACTAAAAGGCACCCCCTAGATATTATTTGTCCATGCCTTGACTGATCACCAACGGTTTGGTGCCAAAAACTGTACCTGCTATGTTGAGTAAGAGTTACTTTTATATCTAACAAAGTTATGTCAGGTTCTTTGGATGGATTTGTTTTGTTGAATAACAACCTGGATTATTGAGCATGCATCAGGATACTTACTTTTATCATTGAACCAGGAATTATTCAATCCTATATTTATTTTCTATCTTGGGTATTTTTTTTGTTTGTCATTTCAAATCTTTATGAATGATGTGTATGGCCATATGGACTCCTCTGCTGCTCTGTTTGTAAGTTAGTATGGTTGACTAACCATATCTGAAGTCCCAAGAGAATCCCTGTGAGTCGCAGCATGAAATGTTTTCCATTCCAGTTTCTGAATTCACAAAAGGCCATAAGTGGTCTTTGATTGTTCCTTTCCTCCCAGTTTGAGGCCTTCATCATCTTCCCCTCACAAAAAGTCATCGCTTGCTGTAATTGGAACCCATTTTGCTTGCGTTCATTGATACAATGCTTGGTTCAACAATAAATGAATAGGGAATCAATGCAGATCATTTGTGCTTTCAAGCAAATAAACAATACAGCTTGTGTTTTGTTGTAATCATTGGAGGGGAAATGAATGCCCTTCTGAATACAATGCAGGTATGCATCAGCCTCGGCAGCACAGTAGGCCTGGGTGATCGGGGCTCTACCATCTTTCATTTTACATAACACTCCCGCTTGTATTACATTTCGGCGAATTTGCTTCTGATGAGACCCTTCAGGCTGTTTCACTGTCTCCTGTGGAACTGGATCATGTCTCCCCACTGTGCGCAGCTCCGTCCTTTGTCTCATCTATTGTAACCCTGTCTTGACTGATATATTCAGCACTAAAGCCAGACAACCGCAGCACAATAACAAACCGTATCATTTTCTTTGTGTTCTAGTTTGAGGATGCGAAGGAAAATCTTACTGACTAAAGAACAATGGAGCCCCGGCTTTGATCAGAAACTGTAGATTGTACGGATGTGAAGTACAGATTAATTTCATTTAGTGCCATAGTTTGAGTTCCTTTTGAGCTGCAATTTCCAGGGTTGTTTTGTTTTCTACTTTGTGATATTCATGTCATATAAAGCCCAGGCATGTTTTTTCATCAGGGACGGCACTGACATCGGTTGACACTGCAGTCGGGAAGTGTGCATTCCAGGATAATACTTTTGAAAATGAAATTAGATAATTATGTTAGCCTTGTGACTAACAGTGCTGTTTTCAGTTTCTATTAATAGGACGGTTTCTGCTCGACACTTTACTATTGTGCATGGGCTACTTGTATTATAAGATATGTTTGAAGTGTTTATATTTATCTACCGTGTATTTTACCGTAGTATCCATATTGTTCCCTGTGGCGCCAGAAGCTTAAATGGGTAAGGTATGAAATAAAAAACAGAGTAACTGCAGACATTTAAATGCCAGTAGTGAATATTGTGATGATATTGGATTTATTTTTATATCTGAAGTTTTGATTTATTTTTCTTGATGCTGGATCGTTGACAAGTTCTGTTGCCAACTAATATACAGAAACGGAAAAAAGTTGGTATCAGTAAATATTTTTTCTTTCCCCAGTTTGTAAGGATTGGCAGCAAGCATCTCATTGATCATGACTATAGAGAGGATGTTCAAATGAATTATTTTTATTTATTTTTTTATTTTTTTTACTAAAAACACCTCTAGTAGACTGCCCATCACAATGACACTGCTTTTTAAAAATTTCCTTCAAGCCAACTTGTCCAGAGCATAGACCTCTTCTAAAATCTATGAATAAGGGAAACTGAATTTGAAACTGAATTTGAGTTAGTTTCAGATTGTTTGTGCCAGGCTGTAGTGTGCAGAAATCATCAGTCTAACAATAAGAACAGATAGTGTGGTATAGATTGGGTGCCTTTCTGCCAAAATGATGATTACATTATTGGAACAGTACTTCATCAGATTGGACAAACGGACTCCATTATCTTGGGATTTAATAAACTATGGATTCAGTTCATTGTTTCTCCTTTTTGTTGCTAGAGTAAGGCATCCTTTACGACTCTAAGTATAGATTTTATTTTTGATTAAGTGATACTATAAACAAAAGGAACCAACTAATGTAATTTAATGTGATATTTTAACTGTTCAGTTATGGAGGTAGAGTCTCCTTCAAATTCAAGTCCGAAGAAAATCCTTTTTACTAACACCAAACAGCCATGGTAATAACATTATATAGTTCATGTACTTTGTTTTATTTTTAATAATTTTGGAAGAAAAACAAACGTCTGTCAAAACGTTGCTTGCTGTAGAAGGTACCAACATATCCACTGAAAGGAGCAAAGTGCCAACGCGTTCATCTCCCAGTATTTAAATGATCGACACAACCCAGATTTGATTTCAGTTCATGCTTTTTGAGAAGTGCTCATGCGCTTTGAGTACCATTTTCCTGAAAATGTAAACTGGACCAGTCAGAAGTTCTCTGAGGTGTTTATGCTTTGGCTTTTTCAAACACTGTAAGTGATGAACATTCTTATCCATCCATCCATCCATCCATCCATCCATCCATCCATCCATCCATCCATCCTCTTTACCCACTTCTTTCTTTTTGGGTTGTGTGGGTCACTGGTGCCCATGTCCAGCTATCACTGTGCAAGTGGCAAGGGACACAGGTCTCCAGTCCATCACAGGGACACAAAGGCAAACAAGACCATTCACACTTTCACTCACACCTAGAGACAAGTTAGAGTTACCAATCAGCCTTTCAAGATTTTGAAGCAGGCTCGGGAGAAGAAATCATCGTCCATTTCAGAAGGTTTATTTTACACACGTAAGGTACAAAACTGATCAGCCCTTGGCCATTACTACCTCCCCATGAGGTCATAACAGCCGAATAACAACGGCGCCGAGCATAGTCAGAACACATTACTTCAGTGTTTGGCCACACCGCCCAGGAGTTGTCGCCATCATCAACAAATGGGAAGCCCTAATCTTATCATATAGGCCTGTCACGATATCAAAGTTTGCTGGGCGATTAATTGTCTCAGAAATTATTGCAATAAACAATAATATTGTTTGAAAATTGACAGTTACTAATTATTGTCAAATTTAAAAAGAAATGTTTAATTTGCTTTGCATGTGGTACCTTTTTTGACCACTGGATGGCAGTATAAGACAGTTTGAACTGAAGGATTGACAGTGAGGGAGCAAGCAGCATGTCTCTTTAAGTAA
>JARVGS010000400.1:7321089-7331863 GCA_031762315.1 Hypsolebias antenori | reverse complement strand
TTGAAACCTGTGCCTTTGTGTAAAAAGTTGTTTTTCTCTGCAAAAAGAAGCTGAGAACTTGTTTACTGATTTTTTTTTAAAATTAAAAGCTTTTTTGTGAAAATAGCTCTGCTAAAGAGCTCAACCCACACCGAGCATCCGCCATTTTGAGAACCGGAGAGACAGCCCATGTCTCGTCAAGGGGCCTACCTCCCATTTTTCTTAAAGAGGCACACTGCTCGCCCCCTCACTATCCATCCTTTGGTTCAAACTGTCTTATACTGCCATCCTGTGGCTGAAACAAAGGTATTACACGCAAACAAAATAACCATTATTTCTTCTTAAATTTTACAATAATTATTGTCAGATTTCAAACAGTATTATTGTTTATCGCAATAACTTCTGAGACAATTAATTGCCCAGCAAAATTTGTTGTCGTGACACGTCTAGCTGTGAATGCTTTTGTGTCAGTAGCATGCATGTTTGTGCTTTTAAACCTCAAATCGTTCTTTTATTCCTTCTGTCCAGCAGTTTTCTCTGCTGGGATGAATTTGCATTCCACCAGCGCATGAAAAGCAGGCTCGAATGAAAGGTCAAAGACGGTTTGCTCATGGCCTTGGTCGTCAAAAAGGCTGTGAGAATGCACTCGCTGTACTTGAGGCACAGGTGTTGGCAGAGCTGAGCAGTGTGTTGGTGGCCTTGACCATTAAGCTGATTGTGCAAGAAGGTACATTTACCAACTTCAAGCTATTTTCTTACAGTTAAATTCACTCCTCTGTCAACAAAGCAGCCTTTAGTGAAGGCTAAGGGCAGCATGGGACAAGGTGCAAAACACACTCGCAGATCTGATTGTAGACAATGGTCTGTTACCCGTGGCAACTGTGGTTTTGCTGGACTGTCCTTGCTAAAGGAATGTAATATTTAACAATCATTTGGTGCAGTTAAATCAATTGGACAAGAATCAGGTGATTTACACACAGTCAACCAAACACAACCTATTTGGATGGTTTTGGTTTTTATTGATCTGTATTCGAGCCTGTTTGCTTCACACAGTTTGGTTATTATATTATCTACAACGTTTTTATGTCGATATTCTGTTTTTACTTCATTTTGTATGTTGCCTATGTGTTGCCTGTTTTTCTATTTGTACAGCACTTTGGTTGGCCTTGTTGCTGGTTTAAGTGCTCTATAAATGAAATTGTATGGCATGGTTTTGGTTTTTATTGATACTCAAGCAATGATCTGGAAATGTTCCTAAAAGAAATTACCTTAAACAGAAAAAAAATCCTAAAATGAACGCCTTGGGGAAACATTGGAAAGTCTGCGGCAAACGACAAGACGGATTATTTAGGGAACAACCTTTTTGTAAGGATAAGTCACAAAGAGCATCACACTGCCTTTTATGGTTAGGAATAAAGCAAGCAGGATAACAGCATGGTGACCATCAGGGTGGTTATGAAACTACAGAGTAACAGCATGCATCTGGATTAATGTCTCCAATGGCAGCCTCAAAAACAGGAACAGATTAATTTGTCTGGTTGGAGACTTACGCAACCAACTCTGGTCTCGGTTCAGTGAAGGGGAATGGGGCGGGGGAGCCCAGGGGAGTGTTGACATTTGAGGACTATATATTAAACCAGACAAGTCGGATATTGCTAAAAGCTCAGAATAATCGTTTTGAGTGTTTTTGTTTTTAAATACAATCGTTTAATTAATAATTTCGATAAACATATGAAAAAATTAGAGCAATCCCTGATTGTATTATGCATTTATTACTGTCAGGTTTCAGTTAGTGATTTTAAACAGGTCAACTCATCGTATTGTTTTGCAAGAAAAAAGATTGCAAAGCAGTAGAGCAGGAATGTTGTGTAGGAGGCTGAGTATGAAATGATTGGAAGACATTGAAGAAAATGGATTGCATGAAAATGACCAACTACGGAAATAAATGTGATAAAGAGTCGCATGTTCAAAGCAACTTATGAATGCATTATCAACACTGTTTGCTCAATGGCTCAAGTTTTCCCAAGACAGTTCAGGATTAGGGTTGCATTTGATAACCGTAATTTGGATAACTATGGCCTAATTAATTAATTCCCCTGTCTTCTGTAATGCAAAGATGACCTTTGCCAAGCGTTGTATTTTTGGAAAGTATAAGTGAGTAAATTTTATTTTTATGGCACCTTTTACAGGTCAGAAACCACAAAGTGCTTTACAGAATATAAGATATAAAAACACAAAAGATAAAAAAAAAAACAAAAGATACAAGATAAAACAGAAGGAAAGATAAAACAACATATCTGTAAATATGACAAGAGACAAAATAAAACTAATTAAAAGCTTTCTGCAAAGTTGTTAAAACATTTTTTAATTTCATTTTAATTTGAAGTTTTGGTTGTCATGCATGCATCCATCCGTCCGTCCGTCCGTCCGTCCGTCCGTCCATCCATCCATCCATCCTCTTTACGTGCTTCTTCCTTTTTGGGTTGCAGCAGTCACTGGTGCCCATGTCCAGCTATCACTGAGCAAGGCGGGGGACACCCTGGACAGGTCTCCAGTCCATCACAGGGACACATAGAGTCAAACAAGACAAACAACCATTCACTCTCTCACTCTCACCTAGAGACAGTTTAGAGTTACAGTCAGCCTAACATGCTTGTTTTCGCTCTGTGGGAGGAAACCGTAATACTCGAAGAAAACCCACCCATGCACGGAGAGAACATGCAAGTCCCAGGCCGGGATTTCAGCTGGCAACCTTCTTGTTGAGAGGCAACAGATCTGCCATCTGAGCCACCTAAGTAACTAAATACATTTTAACCATCAAAAAAGAAAGTAAAAACTGTAAATTCTGAATAAAAGAAAGTAAAATGACTAAAACTATCAAATACAGTAATAGCGTACTGAGCTCCTGCCGTGTGACTCTTGACAGATTTGTTTTATCCTTAAATACTTGACCGTTCCATCACTGTATTGTATTCTTGCTCCAAGTCCAGAGAAACTTCACAGGAAAAATTCATGACTGCAGTGGTGCTAATCCCATTAGTTTTAGGCTAACTCATTTGAACTTATTTGCCCTGTCAAACTCCTGCTGGTGCAGAACTTTATTTACTTCCAGCGACAGTTTGGAAGTCGAACGTTGGTTAAACAAGGTTTAGGAAGCAGGGGATGTTAGTTCTCGGCAGCTTGACTTCTTAAATATGATGCTTTGTGCAAATCCTCTGATTGGCTAATTCACACCCATCAATAAGCCTTTCTCATACATACATAACTTAATATTTTATTTAGTCAGTCAACTGAGATGCTCTTGCAAGTATTGTAATGACAAGCTTTCTAAAATATAGATACTGTATTGAGAAAATCCAAACAATTAATTCTCAATTGTGAGCATTGTATCCAAATTGTTTATGGAATAAGTAATGTCTTATATTTTTGATATGGGCATTAAAATCTCTAAATAGTTGGATCTGTATTGCATATTTTCTGCTCCTGATGACTATTTTACTTTTGAAAAAGATCTAAGTAATTGTTGTGTTTGCTAATGGCAGTTACACATTAATCATGAAGAGTGTGTTTGATGCGACAGGTTATAAAGTGATGCATCACGATGAAACATAGTTATAATTTTTGTAGCCTCTCTCAGAAACACAATTCAGCACCACTTCATTTTGAAAGCCTCGGCTCACAAATTAGTCAAAGTGAGAAGGAAGCTCCTTGTGATTTCATTTGTGTCCTAGAAAATATTTTTTAAAGGCAAGAAACTGCAACATGTTTTCATGCCTTCAATTACAGGCTGCTGAGAAACGGTCCAGGTGATGATGGCTAAAACATTTTCCCAGGAAACTGATGACTGGAGGCTGATTTCTTCAGACCTTAGGCAGAAGAGTTCATAGTAAAGAGCATCCAGACAGTCATTTGAATAAATCGTATTTCAGTGTCGTATAAAAGTAATAGATCACCTTTGAATGCTTTTTCTATAATAATAATAATAATAATAATAATAATTGTTGTTGTTTTTGTCGTTGTAGTCGCCGTTGTTGTTGGTGGTGGTATGTCAATGTTATTATTGTTATTGTTGTCATTTTTATTGCTATGCTTATTGTCATTTCTGTTTTAGTTGCTATTGTCTTTATTGATATTGTTGTTGTTGTTATTGTCGTTGTTATTATTGTTGTTTCTGTTGTAGTTATTGCCGTTGTTGTTGCAGTTGTTATTGTCATTGTAGTTTTTGTTGTCGTTGTAATAGTAGTAGTAGTAGTCGTTGGCGTAGTAGTAGTAGTTGTTGTTTTTGTTGTTGTCATTATAGTTGTTTTTGTCGTTATAGTTGTTTTTGTTGTTGTTATTATAATTATCTCTGTGGTTATTATTGTATTATTATTATTATTATTAACGAACAAGAACAAAAACTTTTTTTTTTAAAGATTAGACCTATGGAGATGCTGATGTATTCTGTTTCTAATAGAAGCACTGTCTGTAACAGTGGCCATTCTGTTGAATTTGAATAAACTGCTAAACAAACTGAAATTAGTCATTCAAATCTAAAGTCAAGTTTTAATTATGCCCAGTTACCTAAAGTTCAAGAAAAAAAGTCCATCTGCCTTGGTGATGCAGTTAGTCTTAAAATAAATTCAAAGACAAAAACTTAGCATTTTCTGCTTATTGAACCTTTTTTGAAAATTGAACAAAACATTGGACAAGAGTTGTAATCTATTGAAACTAAACAAATCAAGGTTTTTTTTTTATCATGTCATCTATCACAACTGAACTAAGTTTAATGATAAAAGCAGAACCATCCTCCTGCACAGGAGGATGGTGAAGCTAGCCATCAGTGACTTCCTGGTACACTGATATTTTAACCAGCTGTGTTACAGGCTCTGTTCAAAAATACTAAACATATTTGTGTATGTTACCGGTACGCATTTAATTAAAACTTAAAAAAACATCTTTCTTTATGGTACTACATGGACACCCACAGCTTATAGACAAGTGAGACCAGTATACGTAAAAAAAAAAAAAAAAGATAAATAAAACTTAAAATTAAAAAGAAGTTGTGGGCGCTGCTTGGATTGGGGTGCGCTCAATAGTCTGGAAATTACAGTACCATTTTTTTTTTTTTTGAAAATGTACTGCATCTTTATTTTGAAATGCTTAAGACCACCAGGAAGCAACACTGTTATGGCATATTTTGGTATTTGACAACTCAAATAGATAAGTACAGACTGTTGAGGGGACTGAGACAACTAATGATATTTTCCCCCATATGTCACCCAACTATTGGTTTCATGTCAGTCATGGGTTTTAGTTTTTAACCAGTATGAATGTCCAGGAAAAAGCTACATTAACTATAGCACCACTGTGGTAGAGCATCATATGTTTTTGCTAATGAGGTAAACCATAAACAGCAACTGTTTGTTGGTTTAGCTCATTAACAATAATGAAATATCAATAATATAATTACATTACTAGTGGTGTGGATCAAAGAATATCCATTTTTTTAGTGTGTCTTCATTACGAATCATCACACAAATTAATTAACGGGACAGGGCTCGTGGCAGCTTCTGAAAATCTAAAAGATTCAACTTAGCCTTTTAAAAAAAAAATCTTAACTATGATTATTTTCTTTTTCTCTTGAAATCCCATTCTGTGTAACTGTGTAATCTCCCAATCTTTGCAAAGGTTCGGTGCACCTGTAAACACAATTAAGATGTGTTGTTTTAACATGAAACTGGATTATGCATTTGTGTGATTAGAAGTCATAAATCACCTTGTAATATCTGTCATCATGAACTCACGGTTCGTAATGAGTGCTTTCATGGCTCAGTCAGATGTTGCTAAAAGTGCAGAAGCAGATTACATTTTCAGAGGATGATTAGGAAACAATAAGGTTTAATTAAGAGAATGTCATTAGGCATTAGCATATATTCACAGAGAAAATACTAGTTGGTTATGAAAATGGTATCAGCGAGGAAGGAAACGGAAGCAACAAAGAACAGTTGATGAGCTGAAAGTAGAAGCAGATGGAAAATTCTGGGAGGCTGGGTATTGTGCATTGTTTCGTAGCATGCTCCAGTTCCAACCGTCATCACAGCGCTTTATAGAAGTTTTAGCACAGAGCATGCCTGCCTGATGGGCACTATTGCCAGAGGCTTGACACTCAAGGGTCAGCGTATTTTCCAAACCATTGCTTTCTAGTTGTCTGGCAATCAGGAAAAATTGCTCTACTGTACCCGTTCAATGGGCGCCAAGCTCAGTTTGTGCTGTCATGCTCAGACGTCGATGGCCAACATGATGGTAAAAGACAATCGGATTTTTTGCCAAGATTTGTTCTCTAAAGTATGTGATATACAATGTCATCTGATGTAGACCTGAAACATTTTTAGCTTTATCAGAACCTGGGCTTTGCAGGTATAAGCCGCTCTTTTGCATAGTTAATGTGAAATAATTCAGATTTTCATCCAGAAGATCTTTGTCTGCGTCTTAAAATAGTCTGGCTCTTTAAATGTAGCTGTTGGAAATAACTGTTCTGAAGCTTGACAGTTTTGATAAGCAGTGCAGATTTGCACATTACCATACTTTTCAAGTTTCACACAAGCTGAATGAGGTTTTCAGTAGAAGTAAACAAAAGCATTAAAAGTATTGACTGAGCACAGTCGCCTGAATGATTCATCCAAATCTGGCTGAGGCATTTATTTAACTAAGATCAGGTTTATAGAAACAATCTGAAAGGATGGTATTTTGTTTCAAAAGACTGCTACAGTTTAAGATTTACCAAATATGCCTCTGCAGTAACAATCACAGGGACAGTCATCATGAAAGGGTATAGCTTTTAACAATAGTTCACAAGAGTCTAAAAAAGAAAAGATTAGTGCGTTGTTGAAGGCAGGCATGAAAATATGGATCAACAGACTTAAATAACATGTTACAAAAAGCAGGATTTAAATTTAAAGATGACGCACTAGGCTTTGTAGGATTTATAGTTTCTTTTTGTATGTTACGAATGTTAATGTCCACACCAAAGAGTTCTTTCTCACCAGACTGTCCTTCTGTTCTGCCTGAAATGTCTTGATCGTAATCTGTTTTTCTTTCTTCACATCTTCATTACCATGAAACATACATACATAGTGACTGGTATAGTTGAGTATTCTTCAAAGACAGGATAAAAAAAATTATTGTAGCTGAGGCATTTATTTAACTAACAACCCACCAGTGGTTTGTGGCATTAGAGCATATTTTTCTCGAGTGCGTCTTCCATCTTTCACCATCCACCCATTATCTTTATGTGCTTCTTCCGTTCCAGGTTGTCAAGTCAACTTTATTGATAGAGCACATTTAAAACAGAAGCTGTTACCAAAGTTCTTAACAGTAACATCAATGAGAGTAAAATTAATGGCAAAAACAACACACACTAATGATAATACTGAAAAATTAATTAAAAGCATTAAAAACCTACAGAACAAAAAAACTACATCAACTCACACCGTGTGAAATGCCAGAGAAAACAGATGTTTTAGCAGAGATTTGAACATAGGAAGGGAGGTGTCCTACCTAATGTTGGGGGGCAGGTTGTTCCAGAGTTTGAGGCCAATGACTGAAAATGACCAATCGCCTCTGAGCTTCAATCGTGTTTTTGGAACAGCCAAAAGAAGCTGATCGGATGATCTCGGGGCCCGAGAGGGAATGTATGGTTCCATTAGCTCAGAGAGATAAAGGGATATGATGCCATTTAGGCATTTATAGGTCAACAGAAGAATTTAAAAATCGGTTCTAGTATGCACAGGGAGCCAGTGAAGGGAGGATAGAACTGGTGCAATATGCTCAAACCTACGAGTTCCGGCTAAGAGCTAAGCAGCAGTGTTCTGGACGAGATGGAGACGTGAGATAGAGACCTGGCTGACCCCAGCATAGAGTGCATTACAGTAATCCAATCTGGTCGTGATAAAGGCATGGACCAGTTTCTCAAGGTTAGGTCTGGACAACACTGGCTTGAGCTTAGCTACTTGTCTTAGTTGGAAGAAGCTTTTCTGCAGAACAGAATTGACTTGTTTGTCCAACTTGAAATCTGAGTCTAAAACCATCCCGAGATTTTTACCAGACTGCTTAAGATACGGCTGAAGGGAGTCTAGGTTTACAGGATCAGAGGCAGCAGTTGAGCTAGGGCTAAAGTCAATTACTTCAGTCTTCTGATTGTTAAAACTTAAGAAATTTGAAGCCATCCACACCTTACTGTCGTCCAGACATTTTAGGAGAGGGTGAATGGAGCAAACATTAGCTGGTTTCAAAGACAAGTAAATCAGACGATCATCAGCATAACAGTGGAATGACGGACTCAGGATAAACCCCAGTGGGAGCAAATAGAATGAGAGCAGAAGGGGTCTGTTCAAGAATGGTTGTGGGAGTCAATGGTGCCCATATCCAGCAGTCACTGTGCGAGAGGCAGGGGACACCCATGACATGTCATACGTCCATCACAGGAACACATAGACTCGCAGCGGTTCCCAACCCTGGTCCTTGAGGAACACCATCCTTTATGTTTTAGTTATTTCCCTTCTCCAACACACCTGATTTAATGATTTCATTACTTCCTCTCGTTCTGCAGAAGTCTGTTAAACACCCATTTATTAAAATCAAGTGTGTCTTGTCAGGTAACAACTAAAACATACAGGATGGTGTTCCTCAAGGACCAAGGTTGGGAACCCCTGACAAAAAGGCAAACGAGACAAACAACCATTCATCTCATTCACCTCTAGGGACAATTTCGAGTTACCAATTGGTCTAACATGCATGTTTTTGGTCCCTGTCTGGGATTTGATCTGGCAACTTTCTCACTGAGAGATGCACAATCTTTCACATCTTTATGTTAATGCAATTTACCATTTACTGCTTGTTCAGTTGTTTTAAGGGCTAAGGGTTAAGTGCCAGCGGGAGACTCTTGGTCACCCATCATCTGCCTGTATTAGAGTGTATGCTACATGTGTAGATTG
Source organism: Hypsolebias antenori (assembly GCA_031762315.1). Taxonomy (NCBI): domain Eukaryota; kingdom Metazoa; phylum Chordata; class Actinopteri; order Cyprinodontiformes; family Rivulidae; genus Hypsolebias; species Hypsolebias antenori. The sequence goes on along the minus strand of JARVGS010000400.1, from coordinate 7,322,909 downwards.
GATTTATTAGTCACATTATTAAAAAAAAATCCCTCTTGTGTTTGAGACACCTGTGTTTTGTTGCTCTGAGCAGCTCCAGAAGCCCCCTCGCTCCTTATCGCCTTGATAAATGTTTAAGGGATCTGAAGGTGGTTTTTGGGTCACAGAAAGAGGAAAATAAGGCTAAGCATATGTTGCTGTTGCGCAAGGCTTCTAAAAAATTGAGCCAGTTTCTTCTATCAATTTGACTGATCACCTGACCAGTTAAAGTAGAGTGCGCATCATAAAATGGGGCTTTAGAGACAAGATTTTCAACATTTAGGAATGTAAACGTATTAAAGGACTACATGTTTGGAGCAGAACAAAAACATGTTTGTTGATTACATTGCTTTTAGCAGCAGGCCTAGATGGTACTCATTTCCTCAAGAATGTAGTAGTTGTTTAAATCCTGGGAAAATATCAAGAAAAATGCATTTTTCATAAAGGTTGCATTTGATCTGTTCTGGTTGACATTTGGAACAACTGCTGATTCAGATAATAACCATCTACATTCCATGGGTCACGAAATAAGTTCACCTCCCCACCCCCCACATTGCCAAATACTGATGTTAGCAACTTTCAAATGACTTCCCCAAGGCTAGACCGTGCAGATGCTACGATGCAGAGCAGCCTTGCTGTGTGGCCTTGATTTAACTTTGCAGATACATGCATATTTTAATATGTAGGATAAATAGAAACATGTCTAAATTACAAATATTATAGAGTCTTAACAATGGTTAAAGTGCAGCTTATTGGTTTATTTAATTAAAACTAAAGCTTATCAGAATTAACAATAACCTGGACAGAAAGATGAGTAAACTAATCTGCTGCTTGCTGATGTTAATCTGTATCTATATCAATCTACCGATATATATTTATGATCATGTCTTGAAAGGAGGATGAGTGACTGTGGGTATACAGTAAAGGTGACTTATGACATTGGTGGTTAACTCATTTCAGTTTATTGATTACCCTTGCAAACAGCATTATAGTTCAGAGAAGATGTGCTTTGGCTCTGAACCAGAAAGAAAAATAGAAAGTATTGAGCTGATACTTGCCCTACTTGCATTGCACAGACTGCCAGGTGTTTTCTACTGTGATCGTAGGACAAGAAGAGTTTTATAGATTGGCCCGATGCAATGCGAAGCCAAGGTTATGGCAGGGCCAGACATGTCAGGTCTCGTCACCTTACTCTTCAGCTTCTCCATTTCATGCCAAAGCTGACTCCCTGAGCTCCAGCCAAACACTCAGACGGTCTCAGTGCCTGCCGCAGTGCTTCACTCCACTATTAACATTCTAATTGCTGTCTTGTTTCATTTGCTTGGCGAAGCACTTTATTTCTAAAAAAGAGCCCGGCCTCGACGCTGACCTTTCCATTTGCAGAAACAGAGCAATCCTTCATAAATCACACTTCTGAGTGTAAAATATCCAAACTGTTTGGTATTGCAGGCCTAATGAAATGACACACATTTTTACTGCAATTATAAGAAAAGGTCACTGTCGTAACTGATGTTGAGCCTCAGCATGATTGTCCTGCTTCACATTATCCAGTGTTTGGGCCATAAAATATCACTATAGGCCATAACGTATGACATTTTGTCACTATATTTTTTCAGGACATGAATATTTACTCATGTTTTGGGAGATAAGTTGGGAATTTGCTTGAATATTAGCCGTTTATGCCAAATATAGTTTGAAGGATAATGGTGAGTTAAAAATGTAATCCTTATCTATCTATCTATCTATCTATCTATCTATCTATCTATCTATCTATATATCTATCTATCTATCTATCTATCTAT
>JARVGS010000400.1:7305369-7316466 GCA_031762315.1 Hypsolebias antenori | reverse complement strand
TACTAGAGTACATTTTTGTCTGTTTATTTGTACTTTTACTTAAGTACAGTGTTTGAGTACTTTCTCCACCACTGCAAGTAACACATTAATTACAAAGTGAATCTTTAATTTTTTTAAACAAACAGCATTTATACTGACTCAAATAAATAGTCATTTCTGAAATACAAAAACACACTTAGATCTTATGCACTATGTGCCTAGAAACAAGCATTTCAAAAGTACAACTGATTAGCTCTGTTTTCGTTCTGTTTCAGTCTTTAAGCTTAAATCAATACAATTTAAAAATGATAACTGCCTCATTATTAAGGTGAGGATGTTGACTAATGCAAGCTTGCAGAGACAGACATGTTACTATCTACCTGACCAGGCTGTGTGGATTACTATTTCAGGGATTATTATTATTATTATTATTAACCTTTATCTAACCAGACAAATCCCACGGAGATCACAGATTTCTTTTGCAGGGGAGGCCTGGACGTGAAGGCAGCCTAACATGCATGTTTTTGGACTGTGGGAGGAAACTGCAGTACATGGAGGAAACTCACGCAAACATGAGAACACACAAACTCCACACAAAAAGAGCCCAGGTCCAATCTGAGGACTGAACCTAGGACATTCTTGCTGTGAGGCAACAGTGCTAACCACTGAACCATTGTACAGCCAAAATAAGGCACGTGAGGAGCATTGATCTGTAGGGAAATATTGAACTTGTACAGGAACCTGGAAGTTGAAACTTAAACAGGTACGACGTCCCAAAAGGATGGTACCAGTGTACATTTTCCTGCTGCTATCATGGAAATTAACAGGACATTACCATCCATCCATCCATCCATCCATCCATCCATTCATTCATTCATTCATTCATTCATTCATTCATTCATTCATTCATTCATTCATTACCTTTACCCGCTTCTTCCTTTTCACGTTGCAGTGGTCACTGGTGCCCATACGCAGCAGTCACTGTGTGAGAGGCAGGTAAGAACCTGGACAGATCGCAAGTCCATCACAGGACTCACAAGATATTTTTCTAATTATCTGAAGTTGACTCTAAGTAGTTAAAAGTTTAAACAAACACAGTCAAAAACAGTAACTTCTCATTTTAAGCAGTGGGCAATATTTAAAAATGTTATGTTAAATCAAATCCCTAAGAAATAAAGAGAGGTGTTTACTATTTCTGCAGTATATGTGCTTTGTGCACATTTATCTTGTTTAGTTATTTCAAGTAGTGACAGAAACACACTGCAGGTGCTTTCTGTGAGCCTCTCTGGCACTTTGGCCTTGTGAACTTCACTCGTCCACTCCATCAAGGTAATGCGAGTAGTTTAGTAGGACAGTTTGCAGACAGGTTTCCTCTTGCTACGAGCGGTGCACATATTTGTGTGCATGCATGTTTTTGTGTGTGTGTGTATAGGGGTGTGTGTGTGTGTCTGATTGGCCTGTGTGCACACCATGATGGATGATGGAGATGAAGACATCGATACAAAGAGCCTGTCATTTCAGCCATGTCCCAATTTACCTCAGTGTGTCTGCACAGTCAGTCAGCAGGCAAAGACAGAGGAATGAGGAAAAAAGTGGGAATAATGACATGTCAATAGGCTAGCTGGAATGAATAAAAAGATTGTAAGGAAGTGAGTAAAGGTCGACGAGGAGAGGAACTGATTTGCAGAAGGTGCTTGATAGAGGGAGCACTGGCAGGTCCAAGTTAAGGAAAATAAAATGGATGAAGACTAAAGATGCTGTGACTATATTCAGTATTTTTTTCTACAGTCATATCAGTCATGTTGGGTGGCTTGTTTAAAACCTTGAGTATAGTTAGTCATGGACATATATGCAGAAAAAAGTGTCTAGTTTGGTGAAGAAAAATTCACTGCAATCCCAAAAGGATGCTGTTATCTCTTGTAGGTGATAAGAATGCTAACCCTTGACAGTGTTCATAATGGATTTGAAGCATCTTTATTGTAAGTTAATTTTCTCAGAGCTGTAAGCCTTAATGCATGTTTTTAGCACCAGTGCTTTGCTTTTAATGGTTCCTGTCTGGTTTTTGAATTTTGGCATAGAATGAAGTTATCTACAGGGAAATAACTGAGTGGAAAACAGCAAGTCACAGTTGACTGCTCCAAAGCTTTCTGTGAATGTGAGTCTGTGTTCATATATATGCTTCTGCATGAGACCACTAAGCCCTTGTGGAGAAAGAGTAAAAGAATTGCAGTTAAATAGATGTTTTTTAAAAAAAAACCTGTTCTTCCCAGCTCTCAGTATGTCCACTGAAGTTTCAGAGCTGAAAATGAAACAAAATAGTTTCTCTCAGAGTTCAGACTTTGAAATTAATGTCTCAAGGCTGAGATGATAAAGCATTCTGACGGCAAGTCAGCAATACTGTACTTCATTAGATGCAGTCAGTGAGAACTAAACTTAGGAATAGTCATCAGATGGATAGAAATCAGAGGTCAAAATAATTATTTTCCTATATAACTGTCTTGTATTAATTTCTGGAAATAAAACCTTGACATTTAGTATTCTCCATGTATTGTCATATACCCACCCTTGAAGGCAGATGTTTGTCTGTTTCTGTGTGTTAGCAAAATAGCTTCTGAACCCCATAATAGATTTTAAGGAAATTGTCAGAGGGCAACACAATGACACAGTGTTGCTGCCTCTCAGCGAGTAGGTTGCCCTGGTTCAAATGCCGGTCCAGGGGCCTTTCTGGATGGAGTTTGCATGTTCTCTCCGTGATACGTGGGTTTTCTCTGGGTACTCCAGTTTCCTCCCACAGTCCAAAACCATGCATGTTAGGTTGATTGAGAACTCTAAATTGTTCCTAGATGTGACTGAGGGAATGATTTTTTTGTCTCGTCTTTATATGACCCTGTGATCGACTGGATACCAGTCCAGAGTGTACTCCATCTCTTGCTGAGTGATAGCTGGACATGTGCGTCAGTGACCCTCCGCGACCCAAAAAGGAAGAAGTAGGTAAAGCTAATGAATGGATGGATGGAGATTGTCAGGAAGTAACCGTGGCTCAACGAGGCTAGCCTGTATAAATAAAGGTTGAATGAATGAAAAATCATTGGATGTACATCTAGAACTGATCGATTTAGCGTAAACCCAACTCAAGATATCAAGGTTCATGTGCAGTTATCCAGGTCAGATATTAATTTACAACCTGACTGATGCTGGAACAGCAGGCAGGCTGGGGGAAAGGGAGGTACATGGGTCCTCTCAAAGAAAATTTTGAATAACAGAGATAATATTTCCTGCATCTTTGGTGTATTTTAATGGGTTGTTAACCATCAACATTTACCTACATTTGTAGACACTTAATTTTTTCTTCTTCTTCTTCTTTCGGCTGCTCCCTGCATTAGGGGTCGCCACAGCAAACTAAGTCACATGAAGACTTGGCATTTGTAGACACGTAATAAAATTACTATTTTGGAGAGAAACAACATGTTGTGTGTGAATGAGCAGCTCTGATTCTGTCAGGTGTCCTTAACACCCCTCCCAACCCCCCCCCCCCCGCCCGCCTCTCACTTCACGATTCTGAGCTGATCTCTTCTCCTCTGAATTCAGTCCTGATTGTTGCTCCTGCTCCAGTCTCGTGGCACCGTTTGAAGCATCTGAAGGCTTCAGTTCTCGGTTGTCGGACAATCCATCCATCAATCCATTTTTTATTAAAGTAAATTGGACTGTCTTTTTGACATTTTGATCGCTGTTGTTATTTTTGACAAATGAGTGTCATTGTTTCGAAACTTGACAAATACCGTCTATACTGTATTGTGAATAACACATCAAACTTTTCTCTCTGTGTATTTTTAATTTATTTTTTACTGTAAGTTTTTTTTTTTGGTCTGAAATGTAGCAGGAGTTCAGACACCTGTTGATATTGTGCATGCGATGTGTAGAGCTGTCTGGAGACACTGTGCGTAATGTGCACTGTCCACAGGGAATTTTTTTATTCTGCTGAATAAATGATTGTTTCTTTTTCGGGGGTCTGAGAAGAGGAGAAAGGGTATTTTTCAGTGTGCAGTCCAACTAAGTAGGGACAATATTTGGAGAAGAGGAGGAGAGAAGGACTCTGCACAGAACCTTGGTGAGTAAATGTGACCATCTGGAGTGTGTGAGCAGCTGGTTTGCCGCACGTGCTGCGGCTGGAACACCCACTCCACAGACTGGGTTAACCGGGATAAGGGCAACGTCTCCTCCTGTTGTATTTTTAATAAATAATCAAAGTAAAAATGCATGATGACTTTGGACGTTTAGTGATGTAGTTGCCAGAGCTAAACAAAGAGTTTCTGGAACACAACGGATCAAAATGAGAGATTTCCTGGATCTTGTTCCAGCAGGATCCGGCTCACATTAACCACTGATCCAGGTAAATATATCCAACAATGCTCAGTCATGTCATCTGGACAGTTTCTTGTTTTTTTTGCGACTTTTCGCCCTCCATCCGAAAGGCTTCTTCAGTCTCAAGATGACCACCAACCACAAACTCAAGATGACCACCATGGCCAACTTATCATCTAAAACACAAATGTGGCATAACTCATTAATGTAAATTCTAGGACTTAACTTTTCATTTTGCATTCAATGGTTTAGGTCATTTTAGTGGCCTGTTGACCAAAAAAAAAAAAAAAAAGTTTCAAGTGACAAAAACTAAAAGAAAAATGTAAAATAGTACAACAGCTTTGTGTGTAGTCAACTTTTAGAGCATTTTTCACATGTCGTTTCTTCACAAGTTTTCTTTCAGGGTTCTGGTTGAGCAAAGAAAAACACAGGCAGGAAATGGAGGTAGGTAAAATACTTTTCTTGATATATGCTCTTTTTTTCCATCCAGAGGACCTGACTCAACTTATTAGAGTAAAAGGCTTTTATTTTTACAAATACCAGGAAAAGTATGCACACGGTTTGTGGAGAAAAGAAGGGTTAATGAGTATTTCCTCTGATTGTTGAGGTAGAATGTGGTGGGTGAAAATACCAGAGGAGGCTTTTTTTCTTTGTTCTGGATAATGGTTGGTGATCTGGAGAAAGTGTTAAGATCCTGGATTCTAGTTGAGGTGAGAAATTGGAACAGTTAAGTAAAGCGAGGAAGCAGGCAGAAATGTATATTCTGAGAATGAGGCTTGTTTTCTTGCACATATGGTAGGAGAGCTGTACAAGGAGGATTCATGGAGAAAGGACCAAGAACAAGGATATATAGTCACCATCAGCAAGACTGAAAAAGAATACAGGACATATTTACTGCTTAGCTGATTGGTAGTCTTAAAAAAAATTAGGAGAATTTTGTTAAACACATGATAGAGATTTGTAAGGCTGTAGCATTGATTATCACCGGGGGCAGTCGTAGGTCCAGCTGTGAGTACAGTACTTGTCAAAACACACACACACACACACCAGCCCCACCCCTCCCAACAACCTGACACACAATGTTTCTCTGACAAAATCACTAACTTCACAAACACAACTAGTACTAGCATATTACTTTAAAGGCAGAAATATATCAATCAAACATACAAATTGTGATTTTGTTATTTTCAACTGAGCAAAGAAATACAGTACTTGGAACATTAAAAAAAAAAAAAAAACACTAGATTTTTTTGTTTGTTTGTTTGCTTCCGTCTTTAGTGGTCGCCACAGCGAACTAAGTTGCACCAAGACTCTGCAATTATTTTTACGCCAGATGTCCTTTCTGACGCAACCACAGACCACCGAGCTACCACAGCCCTCTGTGTGGAGCAGAGAGCTGCATCGAGGGCGCCCGGGGAAGCAGATGGTGGGGGTTAAGGGCCTTGCTCAAGGGCCCAGAGTGGGGCAAATGAGGGTGGAGACAGGTGTGACTGCTTCACTTAACCCACCCACATTCTTGATGTTGCCTGTACCGGGGCTTGAACCACCGCTCTTCCGATCACAAGCTCACCTTCTTGACCTCTGTGCCACCACTCCCACACTACATTGAATATACATGCTGGTATTTCTTTGAAATGCATTTGTTATTTATTTGACAAGGTTGATGGTAATAAGTACCATTCTTTAAGTGGTGAACTTTTGATGAAAAAATGTAAGTGCCTGTTTTTAATTATGTCAAAGTCACACTTAAACATAATTTAGTCTCTTTTTTTAGGCATTGATTAAACCCTTTCAAACTCGTCTCTCTTTATGAGATGTACCTCTGCAATTTTGTCTGATTTAGTCTTTGAGTATTTGCGAATATGCAAATTGGCACTTCCTTTCTCTTGCAAAAATTGAACTCTTCAGCTGCAAGGAAGCCTGTCTGCTCCTCTGACGAGGCAGTTAAAACACTCACACAGATCTGAGCTTTCTGCTTGACAAGGTTGCACAAAAATAATTTTGTTGGTGAATATTGTCAGGTAAGCCTAAATGATTCTGTGCTCTGATACGTTAGAGGTCTTTCCAGTTGTCATTGGCATCAAGGTTTCCAAGACTGGAAAAACTCAACCTTTGTGCTGAATGCTTGCTTCACTCATTGAATATCTACTATCATCTACAGGATCCTATGTGGGTATATTAACACAATTGAACACTTAATTTTCACGGTAGGCAGTCTGTAATTGAAAAATAGAGACTACTTTAGGTAGTAATTGTTAGGCTGCCAGACCCAGGCCTCCCTTGCAAGAGATCTATGATCTCAGTGGGATTCGCCTGGTTAAATAAAGGTTAATAAATAAATAGTTTGACCCATTAATTAGCCTCTAGATGGACTATTTTAATATATCTGGTCATCACTTCTTATACAAAATGTCAAATCTATTAAATTTTAGACACTTGTAACATTTTTATTGTTTCTCACAATGTACTCATAATTGCTTTCTTCAACATCCCTCTTGCAACTACTACAACTTGAGCGGAAAAGCCTGGAATTTTACCAACTAAAATAACTTTATTTGAAGCCATCAGCAGCACATGGGGAATAGTTGTCTAAAATAGTTGCAAGGGAAAAGGCAGGATTGTCTCTATTTAAAGATCTGTAAACATAACCCATTTGGAGTCTTGAGGCAAAACTGGGAGAAGTTCCCAAGCAGTGGAAGATAATGTTTTCAGTTTTTTATACTGGGGGAGGATGCACTCCTTTACTGGTCCTTAAAGACACATTGCAGTCCTCGAGGGGTAAATGTATTTATTGACAGTTTACTTGAGCCACTGTGTTAATAGGGCAATGTGTGGAGCAGCTGCCACAAACAGCAGTGATAGAGGGAGAAACCACATCAGGCTTTTCGCATTAAGGTTCAAGGTTCTTTCTTGCCATTAGCATCACATATGGTACATGAGGTGGAACGAAATTATGTACTCAAGGTCACGGTTACACCCAAAAATAGCAAAACTTTGAAGTATAAAAAAATGGTATACAAGTATCTAAGATATATGCTAAACAATAAAAATATAATATAATATGTTGTATGAAACAGCAGCCTGAACATCAACAGGAACATTAAATGTGAATAGATGAATTAAGACTTGCCATGTACAGTTGGTTTGACCCATACTGGTCAAAAAAATTAAGTGCGAAACCAAAGTAGCAAAACCAGATTTCTCACCAGTTCTGGATTTTCTGTTCATTAACTGCACGTTGCCTAATAATCATTAGGTCTAGGGTATTTCTCAGTAGAGACAACGAACCATTGAATACAAATGCCTAAACCTAATCAGGAGATTGCTGAGCACGTTTATGCCCTCAGGAGTATCAACCATCTGCATTTTATTGTCCTCTTGCTTAAGCATCAACCAGGGGGCTCACTACAGTTAATCCTTCTAGAATAAATCATCAGTTAGTTATTTTTTTTTAAGAGGACTAATAAACGCCGCAGGGGCTCTGACTACAATACTACACTTTTGGTGGCTAATTTAGTGAGGAAGTTGTTGCACTTTTAGTGCCAAACGAGTCTGGTAGCAGATGGTTGGTGTGAATGGCTACGCAGTTTTTTGTAAAGCTCTCGTTATAAAAGCACACAAAATAAAAAATGGAAATGTATGCACAGCCAATAAAAATAATAATCACTATAATTGTTTCTTTTTAGTTTTGCAAATATTATTTTTCATCCAACCTTTTTTATACAAGTTAGTCTCATTGCGACATGAGGACTCATTTACAAGAGATGCCTGTTTTAGACAAAAGATGCAGATGACGTACACACAGCAATAAACATTCATAGAAAAATCATATAAAATGAAAGGTAAATAAAATAAGTGATATAAAACCAAACAAAAACATTCTACTTTATAAAACGGTGTAAACTAGTAAAAACAGTAACGTGTCTGCATTGATTTTTGCATTGAACTTAACAGTTATTTAAAATCCCATAGGAAGGTCAGAGTCGAGAGCGTCAGATATTTTGCAAGGTGTTCCCGATTACAGGAGTGGAGTAAGAGAAAAGGCCCATTTGTCAGATCTAGTCTGCACTGAGAGGGCACTGCAGGTAATGATACAGTACACTGCAGGGAACGCACGCTGTAGCTGCTCTGATAAAGTAACATGTCGGAGGAGATGTATGAAGGCAGCAGACTAAGAATATCATTTGTATATAAGACAGACTGAAGGACTGCTGGAACCAACTTCCTGTTTGAAAACAAGATCCCTTTGGCTTTATCATTATTTAGCACCAGTTTGAGATGGAACAGAACAAATCTGACTGCATGATGTCGAATGAAGACTGTAAAATCTGAAAAATGTCAGCAATTGTTATAGCTCGACAATAAACAACTGTGTCGTCGGCATAGGATGCATCAGGGATTATCTGACCTACATATGTAGATTGTGAAGAGGGTGGGTCCTAAGACTGAGCCTTGTGGAACACCATTGTTGAGAGTTAAATAACTGGAAGAAGTACATTCTTGCTATTGGTAAGAAATAAAAATAAATAAAAATACTGTAGCTGCTCGTCGTACAGCACTTCTGATTTTAGCAATATCCAGGTCTTTAAATGCTGCATATGCACCTCCTAAATGTGCAGCTCTGCCCTTTGTATAGTCGGCCACACATTTAATTTGTCTGGAGCTCAGAAAAGCTTTCTTACTTAAGTTGTTGTGGCATATTTTTTGACAATTATTTCCAAACTGTGCGGCATAAAATTACCATTAATATTCCTCTAAACAACATGACATATTTCTGTTTCCCTGATTTGTTTCTTAAATATATATTCCTGGATTGCAGTGTTTGTACTTCACATGAATAAATGATGAAACTCTCATCTGCTTGATGAAAAATACAGCAACTGAACCTCAGCACAGTGACAAACGTGCGATACAGACCTGAACATCTGCTGCTTGACATCAAACTCATTTTCTGTTGTTTTTCCTTCGCTTTAGTCACATTTTTTTTCACTTTTCAGTCATTTGCTATTTTTTTTTTTACCTAAAATTGAGCACATGAGCAGTTTACCAACAGTTTCTGTGTCATGTGCATAACAAAACAAAACAATGAAAAAATGTTTTATTTTCTAAATCGCCGTTTTCCCAAAGGTTTTAAAAAAGAATATGTGTGGATTAGTGGAAACTTAGCAGACGAATATTATGCCATGGGGAAAGACAATTTATTGCATTGAGGGATTAGTCTGCTGCATGCTTCAGTCACTTAGGGTATTTGTCAGGATAAATATTAGCCGTGTCTGGAGGACAGGAAGCAGTTGGCTTCTGTGCTTAACTTGTTGCCATGCTTCAGTTGCTCCTAGCTTTTTTTTTTTTTGCCAAGTCATTACCATAACACTACAGGACGAAAAAAGTCACGCACAGAAACAACTTCCTGTGAGGCCTCCCTGATTCTGCCGGACAAAGCCACTAGTGTGAGGGTTATTTCAGGTCGCTGGCTCTGCCTTTTTAGCATGGGAATCGTCACTTGAGTTTACTTTAGCCGACTTAATTACCCTGACACCTTCCAGTCCCCCTGAATATATCATTTTCATCCAAGTCCAGGGAGTGCAACTAAAGCAATAACACTTGGGCCGAACCAATAGCTTATTGATTGGCACCCTATATAGTCAGAGACATGCCTCTGCTGTAATGGAGTGGGACAGTAGTTTGTCAGAAACGGAGAGCCACCTAGTGCTTTTCTCTTTCCCTTGTATAAAATTCCAATCCCAAGTTAATGAGAGGCAAAGGTTCCCAACTACACTTTTCTAATTGCCCTCGTGTTGGCCAGTGAAATGGCAGAGAGCAGCAATTTATTGGGCGAACCAACTTGAGAAGAAAACTGGCCACTGACTGCCAAGTCACTGAAACCCACCAACTGTGAGCTTCATCATTAGTCTGCGACTTTTGAAGAACTGAAACCTAGATTGCAATGGGTCTGAGGAGAAATATATTCCAGTGTGACCTGTTGCAATACCCAAGTTCCTGTAAATGCTGAGCCTGCAGATCCTTTGTCACAATATTGAAGAAGTAGAAATATATACCCAGTGGTTAGAAGTTTCTTTCTTTCTTTTTTTACTGACAGATCGTTGATATTGGTTGAAGCTAAATGAAATTGTACTAGACCAATTACTGGAAGCTTAAACTCAGGATCCACAGATACAAAAAAGGGAGATTGGGAATTATGTTTTTTTTACTTAAGAATATTTGTGACTGAACACATTACATTTATAGATTTTACAACCAGTGGATGTACAGTAACAATCCTAAATCCTTACATTTGGAATTCCACAGCGGTTTATATGTGAAATGAGATTTTTTTTTTTTTTTACTGGCAGTAAAGTATTAGAAATGTGAATAGTGAATAACAAACATAAACAAAAATAACTTTGCCTTTTTATTGTAGACAGACATTTGTACTTATGCATTATGCTATAGTCTCCGTCCATACTTTGCTAAACTTTCTTTTGCCCGGCCCGTAAGTTCTAATGCACTCAAGAAAATTGAAAAAAAAAAAAAAAAAAAAAACTTCATATATGTTTACATAATCATTAGACATGGCTTCTCATACATCTTTCTCCACGGCTCTAAGGTCAAGGTCACAAATTAAAGTCATATTTAAAACAAGGTCTTTGGTTGTCACGGCCATTGCTATATATTGCTGTATACCAGTGGTGGAGAAAGTACTCAAACACTGTACTTAAGTAAAAGTACAAATAAACAGACAAAAATGTACTCTAGTAA
>JARVGS010000400.1:7213109-7223136 GCA_031762315.1 Hypsolebias antenori | reverse complement strand
TCCGAGTTACGTTTAAATCGAGTTAAGTTCGGCCCGTAGGAACGGAAGTCAAACGTAACTCGAGGACAACCTGTATAGTGTTTTTCTGTGTATGTTTTTCAAAGCTGCCTTGATTCTTGGTTAACTGTAATAACTTTGTGCCAACATATTTTTGCCTCCCTAGATTGTTCACATCCTAAAGTCACTGGTGTTTAATAAAATGTGTCCCAAGACCGTTTACTTAGCCTGCAGTTTTCCCAGCAGGGATTCTTCATAGCTTGAGTGAGGGCATTACTCTTTAACTCTTTGACTAATTTAGAAAGGCATCCTAAAGGTCAAGCAACAGGGTGAGAATACATACTGCTTGATTCCAGAGGGACTTTGAACTCTTCAAAGCTGCTTTAAACACAGTGTGTTTGTTGGCTGTGCAGTTATTTTACTGTACAGTGATGTCTGTTACAGTTTTCAAACCTGTCAGTCACATACACATATATGTGGTCAGGTGTTTCAGGAGAAACATATCCTTTATCACTCTGTTTTTGCTGTATAGCATTTGTTTAATAATTCAGTTACTCTAATTATTGGGTATCTTTCTAAATCAAATCACACCTGTCCAGGCTTTGTCTTGAACAGGTGTGTGAAGAATGTGCCAAGAATGAGCTTGCTCAGACATCTTTTGCCTAAAATCTCATTACCTTTCTTCCTCTCTTGATGGCTGTGATTTGTTTCAGCTAATTTCACAGTGTCTTCATTTCTCAGCCACAAGAGGATATGTTTGCCTCCAATTTGTTATAACAGCTGAGCTGATTCTTCTTTCATTATTTGGCCCATCTCTCATTTGTCATGATACATTCAAGTGCAAATAAACATGAAGACTTACATGTTTTAGGTAGTCATGGGGTTTGATGAGGAGACTTTGTTTTTTCCCCACACACGGGGGGGGGGGGGGGGGAGTGGGAAAATATATTTTTATTTCTTCATCTTCTCACGTTTTAATTTTATCAGAGGGTTTCCAGATTAGCAGCATGGGTTGTTTCAAGGTCTCGTCCAACCAATTCAGATGGGCTTTCTAGCTACCTGCAGCCAATTTGCTAATCCAATCAATAACCTGCCAATGGTTCTGGATTGCTAGAATATTTTTGTTGGCCACTTTGCTGCAAATAAATAAATAGATAAAATTATTATTAAAAGGAAAAAAACAAAACAAAAAAAAAAAAACCTTCCCAAATAGTATTACGTTAACTAACTATTTAAATTACAGTCAGAAAATTTGAACTTTGAAAACCACAAAAAGGCTGTCTTTTTTATTTTGAACGTTTAAAAAGATTCTGGAGTTAATTCCAATTCTAATTCTGACATATCTGATATTTTAATGGTCTAAACCTCAGGTTTGTGTTAGTCATCTAATTGTTGCACTAAACACACCATCCCTGGAGGATTGCTGAAGTGGTTTCCTGTTGTTATTGTTAATTGTAAAACATCAAGCTGACTTCTTTTAAAAAAGCAAAAGCTAGAGAGTCTAAAATCAGGGATGACAAAAATAAGCTTTTGAGTTTAATGCAGCTTGGCAGCAATCAAGTAAAGCATTTTTTACTAATCTAGTAACTATCTATCCATCCATTATCTTCTGCTTGTTCCAAAGTTGGGTCGCGGGGGCAGCAGCCTGAGCAGGGAGGCCCAGACATGTCTTTCTACAGCCACCTCTTTCAGCTCTTCTGGGCGGATTCCAAGGTGTTCCCAGGCCAACCAAGAGGCATAGTCTCCCCAGCGTGTCCTGGGTCTTCCCCGGGGTCTCCTCCCAGTTGGACATGCCTGAAGCACCTCCCTAGGGAGGCGCCCAGGGGCCATCCTTACCAGATGCCCGAACCACCTCAACTGGCCCCTCTTGACGTGGAGAATTAGCAGTTCTATTTTGAGTCTCTCGGATAACTGAACTTCTCACCCTATCTCTAAGGGAGAGTCCAGCTACCCTGCAGAGGAAACATTTCAATTGCCTGTATCTGTGATCCCATTCTTTTGGTCACTACCCAGAGCTTGTGACCATAGATGAGGGTAGGAACATAGACCGACCGGTAAACAGAGAGCTTTGCCTTACAGCTCAGCTCCCTCTTCACCACAGCGGACCGTTACAGAGTCCGCAATACTGCAGATGCTGTACCAGTCCGTCTGTCAAGCTCAAGCTCCATTCTTCCCTCACTCATGAACAAAACCCCAAGATACTCAAACTCCTCCACTTGAGGCAGAATCTCACCCTCGACCCGAAGAGAGCAATTCACCCTTTTCTGGTTGAGGACCATGGCCCCAGATTTGGAGGTGCTGATTCTCATCCCAGCCGCTTCACACTCTTCTGCGAACCTCTCCAGTGAGAGCGGAAGATCACGGCACAATGACGCCAACGGGACCACATGATCTGCAAAGAGCAGAGTTGGAATCCTGAGGGCACCGAACCAGAAACCCTCAGCCATCTGGCTGCGCCAAGAAGTTCTGTCCATAAAAGTTATGAACAGAACACTCGGTTCTCATCTTGTCGGTTCTTCTCAGGTGAAGGTGATTTGCCATTGTGACTTGTTGACCCACTCTGTGGGTGGGATGCATATTGGATGGTATCATAACTGGTCATTGTGTTCAAGCCACTCCGCTCATAGCGGTCCTTAATCACCCTATAATTGGACTTCATTTTTTTTACTTATTCTGACACTGCTTATAAGTATGGGTGTTGCAATGCTGCACCATCATCTCCTATACCTCTCTGTAAATACCTTTCTTTGTGGCGCTGGCAGTCCAGATGATCAGAGAGGAAACGCCTCAGACGTAGTTTGCAATTTTGCTGGGCGGCTCATCCAATGACGTAGCTCCTCTGAGAAATCAACGGTTGCTGTCAGCTTACGTCAAAATGGGCACTTCGGAGCAGTCCACTTGGAACCTCAAACAAGGCAGTGCCATAAACTGGGCTGAGTGGGTGTTAGTACTGGCAATGTGCAGGCCCTTAACTGGTTTGGTGTGGAACCAATAAGAGTTGAGACAATGGCAAAGTGCCATAAGAGAACTTGTATTTGTATTGTTCCAGGGAAAATATTTGTTTTATAATAATGTAAAATGACTGTGCTTGTGTTCTGTAGCACTTCAGATTCATTATTTAAACTATCCTAACTCTTGAATTACATGCAGAAGCATGAAAAATCCTTCATTGAGAATGTGTGACGCTGAACAAGTATAAAACACATTCAACTCTGGTTTGAGACAGAAATAGTCCTATATCCCCCGGAGGCCAAATATAAAGATTTTTATTTTTTATTTTTTATGGTGAATGTTTCATTCACTAAAATGAGGTCCTATTACCATGCTCTCTGGTTGGATTCATTAGCACACTGATCATAATGAAAAAAAGATAAGAAGCAAAAGATGAAAGGACTGATTTTACTCTCTGACTTCATTTCCCACAAATGAGGCATTCTGAAGAAACAATATGTCTAGCTGTGATGTGCATAATACAGATAATATTGACAGAATGGTCCTGTTTTTTCTTTTTTCTTTTTCCTATTTCTATTAAAGCCAATGTAATGAATGGAAATGTGGGGAAAGACAAAATTTGGGGATCTGACCTTTGGTTGAAGTGCTTGCAGTCTATCATGGATGCAGCATTTGGATCTGGTGCAATTTGGATCCTTCTGTTGGCCTGCTGAGAGCAAATGACGCTTCCTCAGGACCCTTGCTGTGTCTCTTCATCTGACTAGAACACTCTGAAGCATTTGAACTGGCACACATCCCGTCATTACACATTAGGAAAGCACTACTTAAGCCAGAGAAGTGTATTTAGGTAATGGTAGCTTCTGCCTAATTACTTAAGCAGATTTTTTGGTTAAGAAAAAAAACAACAAAAATATTTTTTATATGTGATTAGAGAATTTTGTACATGAACTAATATTTTTTCCTTATTGAAATTATTCCAATTACATATCCAAGACACAAACTGAAGAAATCTAACATGGACTTTTTTTTTTAAATATAAAGCATGAACCTGCCTTCTGAATGGTGGAAACTATGATAAAATATAAAGACATTTTTATTTTCACGTTTCTTGAATAATAAAAAAAAAAATCTGTTGAAGAAAATGTGCACTATAAAGTCAAACTACCTCTTTTAGACAATTTTTGTTGTTGTTGTTGCATCTAATGAGACAGCAAACAGTAGTACTCCTGTTGTCTTTAAGACATCTTTTATACTAGGCAATAACCATGCTACATAAAATTCAGCCAGGACATTTGATGGTCTTTGCATGGTAGTGGTGAGCTTATCATGTGTTTATCGAGAATGTAAACTTTAGAGGTTTTCAGAGGTCCAAACTGGTATTAACACTATACCAACAGTGGTTTTGAGTATCCACAACACATTGGTAGTGAGATCATGATGATTTATGATTATGAGATAACTTATCAAGTTCTTGAATGTGGCAGCAGTATATTCATGACATAGAACTTGTGAAATGAATTCTAGTTTGATCATTGATCAGTTAAGACTAACTATGGTGTTTCATGCCCTACAACTGTTATACCCACCTACAATTGCCATAACCGTATTTACCAACCATATATGCCTTAACTGCATCTTTACATTGTCAAGAGCATTGTTCCTGGGTATGCATGGAGGTGAGTCCACAAGAGAGCATCTTGGAGGCATTTGAAAACACTACTGGGTGAGTGCCAAAAGCAAAGTGTTTTTCCAATTTCCCACAATCTAGCAAATTTCTGAGTAGCGTAGGTCATGGTGCGTAGCTGACTCATCCAGTGTGAATGGGGGCCTAGAAACCTGTGAGTTATTGTCCTCCTTTAAAGACTCAGCTTAGAAAAGTTCTAAACACTGACTGGTTATAGATTATCCAAATTTCTTAATATTCCTTAACTTCTAGCTATGAAGTCTATCTTATATCTCTACCTTGATCAATCTGTTTTGTTAACTATACTTTATACTACTTTTTTTTTTTTTTTTGAAATACACATTTTTAGAGAACTCAGATGAATTACCCAGTTTTTAAGTTCACATTTTGTGGCTAAATAGTGTTTATTGATAGAGATGCTTGCAATTTATACAACAAATGTCATATGTTTAAGATAAAACAATTATAGAATTTTACTTATGGGTGGTGGAAAATGGAAATTTTGCAAATTAACCAGTTTAGCATAGAATTTTAATGTTTTCACATTTTTCTTTAATAATCTTTCTGCCATTCATTCCTGTTTACTTTATATTTCATCAATCGGTATCTTTTCTGTTTATTGTAAATACGGTATCTGATGGTTTACAATGCTAAGGGGTTGATTTTGATGTACATCTGTGTTCTGTCTCATACACGTATACGTATACGTTATTCCTGTCATAACTTGGCTTTGGTATTTGCTGGATGTTCTTAAAAGGTTAAAGTTGCTTCGCTCATGATTTTAGCTTTATAGATTTATACACCAGACTGACATGTGAGGTTGTCGGGGTGTCTTTTGGCCGAAGAGCTGAGGACGCTGTCTGTCAGCACATGTCCATCAAGTACAGCCTCGTTGTCATACTTGGTGGATTTTGTTCGTGAGTGTTTCTGACTCACTGACATCCTGACAGCTTGTACTTGTGTAATCTGTGTGTCAACTTTTTCTAATGTTCCACGACCTATTTCCTGATCTCGCCACACACCCTTCAGAAGGCCTGAAATAGTTTAATACTTGATTGGCTGACACACTGTATGATACATTGATTGCATGACGCATGAGACTTATTTTTTTGGCTCTGATTTCTCACTTTTTCCAGCGCCAAACCCTTGTAGGGAAATATAAAACAGCATCAAATTAGCAGCTCACTGCTGTTCTCCTTAACTGTGACTTTAGATTGGTCTTTAAATTGTCGTCATTGCTAAACAAATCAAGATTTTAATTAAGACACCTAACCATTTGTAGGAGCTGTATTAAGTCAGGCATTTAGTGCTATTCAAAGTTGCTCCTGGTTGCTGGATTGTGAAGAGATAAAATGAGGACTGAGCAATATTGCTCAACACAGACCGACCATTTAAGGATCTTTAACTAACCGCTCTTATTACACAGTGAAGTGAAATAGGTAGATAAATACACTCCTTCACTGCAAAATGCAGTGAACTGAATGGAAATAACATGCCATTTTAGTAGGTAAAGGAAGGAAATTGACCAAAATAAAAGAGCAATAAAAAGTAATTTGTTCTTCTAGGGTTTTACTAAGATTTAAACTTGTTAAAAGACTGGACAATGCAATGTTATGGTATAAAATCACCAGTGGAAGATTACATAATATTTATATCGACTTATGGCACATATCTTCTTCTTCTTCTTTTGGCTTTTTCCTCTTCAGGGGTTGCCATAGCGAGTCCTCCTCCTCCATCTCATTCTGTCCTCACTCCAACTTCCTCCATGTCCTCTCTAACGGCATCCATAAATCTCCTCTTTGTCTAACACCCCATTCAGATTATTCTTTGTTGATTCAGGTCGATCTGAAATAACTTGTAATTAGAATGAGACGGGTGGTTTATGCCGATTCATAATCCGAACGGTATGCATGTAAACACATAATCTGTCCTTTTTTTTTTGTCCATAGAAAACTGACCTGACTGCACATGTGCGACCTATGTCTACCTCACGTATTTCCGCTTGGCTAATGCTCATATGTCAGAGAAGCAAAACTGGTGGTTGAGCGACAACCTTTCTACTAGAAACTTTGAAAGAGCTCAAAATGATCTGTATCACCTGAAGCTCAGTCAGGGAGTGCAGTAACGTCTCCACCGTCATTAAAACCTGGGCGGGTCCATTTTGGCGCTCAGGTTTGTTTACGTTCATCCCGAAAGTAGAATGGAAGTAAAGCTTCTTCTTCTGTGTTTTTTTTATTAATTAATTAGTTAATTAATTAATTAATTTATTTATTTATTTATTTTTAAGGAAAGTTTACCACTCTGTGCATGTAAATGCTCATCGTGTACGGATTGTGCCCATGTGAACGATACGTTCAACTTGTTCAACTTGTTCAACATATGAAAACATTTCAATCAGGTCAAATAAATTTTTGCATGTAAACATAGCTAGTGAGAGAGTGTATGGTTTTTGTCTCGTTTGTCTCTGTGCGTCCCTGTGGTGGTCTGGAGACCTGTCCAGGGTGTCCCCCACCTTTCACACAGTGACTGCTGGACATAAGCACCAGTTACCCTGCAACACGGAAAGGAAGAAGCATGTATGTATGGATGTATGTATGGATGTATGGATGGATGTATGCATGCATATGGATGGATGGATGGATGGATGGATGGATGGATGATAGATACCTCTTAGCCACTAGGACATCAAAATTCAGCCCAATATCTGGAAAAAGTGATGTTTTATAACCATTTTTTTTCTAAGATAGCTGTGGTGACTATTTTAAAGTGGGTTGACTTCAGTATTAAACTGTAAAAGTACATCGAAAAAAGTTTCAAAAATCCATCACATGATTCCAGAGTTGCTTTACTAACAGATAAACAAGCACACATGCACAAACAACTAAATTACTGGCCACCATGAAGGCAACCGAGACTCTCATCTATAACAACCAAAACACATAAGAATTATTGGTACAGTAGATAAAAGGTAGTAAAGTCAATACTATATATTTTTATCTTCCTCACTTTAAAGTGTTGACATTAAGACTTTCTGCTCTTTATCAATTTATCAGTTACTTTTATTTGTTAACCCCATTTGTTCCTCCTCTTACTGTATCTTTGGTTTGTGTCTTGAGTGTAATAATTTTCTCGTTTTCTAGTTTGCTAAAGCTGAATACTGTTTAGGATGCTTGTTCAGTCTATCTCGTGATCTTTTATTCTTTTCTTTTTTCTGTTTTACCATACATCGAAACTCAGGTTATACAGCATGCCAGGATGTATTTTTTATGTTTATGTTGTGATGCTTGGCAGTGGTCTTGCTTCAGGTAGAAAGATCCATCTTATGTCACTTTTTTTTTTTGTGTCAGGTCTTGTGCATCTTCTTCTTTGTTAGTGAACACATCTAAACTTAAGGCTCCCTCATTTTCCATTTTTCCCAATTAGTGGTGTTAAAGAAGCTTAAGAACAGTTCTGTTAAATGGTAGACTCAAAAGCAGTGAACATTTCAAAGCCTCTTAGTACTGGGATCATGCATTTTAAATATGAAACTGTTGGGACACAGAAGAAGAGGGATATTACCTTAAAATCAGTGTACTGATAAGAAGTGTCTATTTCAAAGCAAGACTTTGTGCCTTGTTTTTATTGCAATTTGGTTTCATCACTTATGTGATGAAATCATAATTTACATTATCCTCCAGGATTTTTTGAGTGCACCTGATGAGATGTGGCCAAAGGGGCAAAAACAAGACAAAAAGAAAAACTTCTTTTTCGATCATTCTCTCTGATTTATTTTCCACCTCCAAGATGAGGCTGGGAGAGAATGAGCTCAAATATAAGAATGTATAGATAAAGATGTGCAACTATTTTCAGGAGAGAAAAAAAAGGCACCGAGAGCTTGTTTACTTTATGAGAAAGCTTCAAGCCAAACTGATGCAAGAAAGTAGCTTATCCAGAAGAATTGACCTAAAATATAAGACAAGATCTGTTTTGACTCCTTGATTGGTCTTTAGTCTCTGCTGGCTTAGGAAGGCAAGGTAGATTGGTTTTTTTAAAAGAATACTTAACATTAGTTTAAACACAAATAACAGTGGATTTTAAGAAGGAGCCATGTTCCTAATGAAAGTCTAATTGAGAAACTGCTGCCATCACCCACATTCAACCTAGAAAAAACAAGGCTGGTCTCCCATGCACTACAGTTTGTTCTTTGACCTCCTTTAACAACAAAGAGCCCCCAAGGTGAATTAAAAGAAGCAGTTCAGCTTGGAAATGTTTCGAGACTTTTTCAAGTGGTCGAACGGAGCAAAGTCAAAGCGAAGCAGACTATTCCCTCATGTGACAATGGGGTCACTGCTGTCATTTGGATTAGAAAACCATTTTTCCTCCACGTGCTCCCAGCTATCCCTATTCTTTATCTCCAAACCATTACCATCAACTTTAACGCCCCACTCGAGGAAATTCTACCATTTTTCAAAAGTCGTTTAGTCTTTCTTTATCTCTTCACCCATCCATTTTGTCAAACAGCACAGATAGAGGTCCAGGTCTTGAGTTGACTGAGGGGAAATTAGCTCGATTCTTGTCCCTCTTGACCTCCTGCTTTCAGGGCCACATCGCACACGCAATCATGGAAAAGGACAGGGCATTATAAACAAACTTCTTTGGAGAATTGAGAAGGAACAAGCTAAAGACAAATATCTCTTACAATTGAAGAGTGGTCGATTTCCCGGGGGTTGCAGGAGTACAAGCTGTGTAGTCCCAAAACTTATTGACACAAAGAACGCTGGCAATCAGTGATGTTTGATGCAAAGCAATTTGTGAAAGGATCAAAGAAGCAAGCGTTTTTGGTGTGGTGAATGCTGTGTCACACTCGTTCACTTATGCCATGTCAGCACCGTGATAAATGTGCCAGTTATTGCAATATGTGGGGATCTATTGAACTGTTGTGAGTTAGAGATAAACATTAGCTGCTGGGCAATAGATGAGTCTTTTTGTTGGTCAGGACAGCTGTAGTTCCTTTCCTCAGAAACCGTCAGCACCTAGATTTGGAGTAGGGACTAAAATAAGATGCATAATTGCATAGTAAATTGGTACTGAATGTAACAATTCCAGTGTTGTAGAGCATATGATTATTGTGGAAATAATGATGTGATGTGTAGCTCTTTATTGGAACAAAACGGGGAGGTTTGGAGCATTTCCAAATGGCTAGGTAACTGTGATGTAAATATCAACCACTGTGAATGTGCCAGGTTGCAGGCTGAACCTAATGCTTACCGTATTTTCCGGTGTATAAGTTGCAGTTTTTTTACTAATTTTCATGTCCTGCGACTTATACAGCGGTGCAACTTATTTATGGATTTTTCCCCATGTTTTTAGACCCATTTTTGGCTGAGAAATGACCGTTTCCATTCATTCTGACTG
>JARVGS010000400.1:7151072-7161883 GCA_031762315.1 Hypsolebias antenori | reverse complement strand
ACGCGAAACGGCCGGTAACCAAGACAGCCGGAAACCGGGGACCACCTGTATTCGATTCTTTCTGTTTTCCTGCATACATGATGGGTGGGGTGGGAGGGTGTTGTTGAAGATTTAACAGTGTTTCAGTAATTAGGGCTTACTATTGGGGTAAATTCTGACCTGCATTGTTGGTAAGACACACTCAACACAAAATGACACATGAACAGATGATGTCATTAATTACCTTCAAATTACTTTCACTACCCTCAACAAACATATCCCAGTCAGTGAGTTTGTAACACACCCTCACCTTTTCCACTCTGTTATTCCAGACCTGCTCGGTTTTGTGATTTATTTTTACTTTTAGCTTTTGTCTGTATTTTGGCAGCAGTATTATTACGTTGTGGTCTGAAAGTACCAGTGGGGTTTGGGCAAGATTCAGAAACTCATGCGCTCAGAACATTTCCAAAGCACAGCTCTAACTTTCTGTCCAGTGCCATTGGGATTGTGACACACTGCTCCAACTATAGCAGCAGCGTTGTCACGCCACATCTGTTAACTCAGCAGAAAGACAGGCTGATCAGCGTTATCGTAGCTGTCCGCAATGACTTCCACCGCTGCTGTTAACATAAGACAGAACCACTGTCAACTCGCTGAATTCAAGACGTACTGTACCTAGTGGAGATGGAACGACGATCATAATTTCAGAGCCTTGAGCAGTTTCCTACACTGTGAAGTTAGTTGTCCATCTGTCATTCACTGCCACACAGAGTCAACTTCCCTGATTTCTTAGTGTCTCTGTCAAAACGTATGAATGTACATCCAGGTACGCTCACCGTAATGTCCTCTGGCAACCATGTTTCAGTGAACCAACACATTGTGTTCTGACAGAGTGACTTACAATCTGTGAAGGAAGTTCATCCACTTTATTCGTAGTGAGCGCACGTTTGACAGTTGGCGCTTTCTTCCTCGTCTCTACAACCTGTTTCTCGTCCCACCACTCGATCCCCCTTTACTTCACATGTTCCCTTAGTAATTAGTCTCTCTTGTATCCAGAGATAAGTATTTAATCGTGATGTTATCTAAAATTACTACACGCCATTTTTGTGATGTTCAGGGCACAAACATCTTAACTTAATCTGCACGTAACTTGAAGCAGATGTGACAATGTCCCTGTGACCAACACTTACCTGTTTATCTACAGATATAATGGCTGTGAGCAGAAATTAAGTTGGAAAATAAAGTAATTTTTCTTGCAGCATTTTTTATTTATTTATTTATTTATTTATTTATTTATTTATGTTCCATCAACAGGTATCAGGAGAAGCAGGGACCTGAATGTATTTGGCCAAACTAGTTGTATATTAATTATAAGTGTATTTATTTTGGACTGGGTTTCTTTTTTTTTTTAAGAACTATGATGGCAGATGTATGCAACTGACAGTTTATTGTTAAAATACTGATTGCAGCTTTTGGGACAAATATATCACAAGTTTAGGTGTTTGGCGTACAACTGAAACAGTTGAGTCAGGTCCTCTGGACGGGTTCCTATGCTGTGACATTTTGTCTTTTATCCAAAATACTTCTTCAGTCTGAGGAGCTGCAACAAACTCATTATTTTCTTGTTCGTATTCTTCTTGTTCTACTTCTGTTGCCATGACTTTGTGGAAGTACAACATCAAGGCCAGACTGGTGCTGGAGTTTTGCTTCCACAGAGACACTGGACACTTGGAGAATTTTGTGAAACTGTGGGGATTTAGGAAGGTTTTATTCATCACCCTGGACCCCTGAGCAAGGCCCTTAACCCCCAACATCTGCTCCCTAAACAAGTCTCTCTTGAAAATGAGTTCTCATGGCTCAATGAGACTACCTGGATATATAAAGGATACATGAAAACAAAAAATCTCATCAGGGAGTACTACAATACAAAAATTACCTCATGTAAATATTTTATTTTAAGCTTGTCACACTGTTGTGTTATCTGTGTAAATACAGTTTTGTTAATAATGTTCTTCTTGTTCTTGTTCTTGAAAGTGCTGATTTTAAGACTGAGTTTGTTGCAGCTCCTCAGACTGTAGATACATTTTGGATACAAGACTAAATGTTTCAGACTAGAAGAATCTGTCCAGACGACCTGACTCAACCTTGTTAGATTAATGTACCTGGGTTATTGAGCATCCATCAGGACAACTACAACATTTAACTTTGTCTGAGGAGTAAGAGTATTTCATATTTTTGACTCTGTGATTTATCTAATCGTTATTTGCTGATCTTCTCTAATCTCCAAGCTCAGATCTGTATGTTTTTAAAATAGGTGGATATGTGTCCAAAATAATTCTGATTTCATTTGTTTCTTATTTTTCATTGTTGTGCACATCTGTGACTGGAAATCAATTATTACAATTGTTAAGTCACTGTTGGGCCATTCCAGGTGTGTGCTCTTTTTTCAATACATCACTTGGTCTTTTCGAATAGAAGACAAACTGAGAAGGGGCCTAACAAATTTTCCAGAATTCTTTGAGTTTTTTTTCTTATTCAGTATACAGTAGTTATGTTTTTGTGGACATTGTCGTTCAGCCACTTTATCAAAGTTCTTAAATTTACAGCAATCATCTCTAGTAAAACATTCAACGAACATCAAAGTCCATGCTCAATTCAGTTCAATTCAAAATACTTTATTAATCCCAAAGGGAAATTAATTGTTGTCGTAGCTTATCATCCTGGTTTCATTCAAGAGTTGTTAGATGCTGATAGCTGTGGACAGGAAAGATCTCCTGCAGTGAATACAGAGAATCTGTCCACAGATCCATCCGTCCAGATCTAGCCTGCTGTCGGATCTGGCGGGCATCTCGGTCTTCCTGGACAGCAGGACTACCTGAACGTCGGGCAGAATTCCTCCCTATGCATCACTCTTCCCGGCAGTCTGCCGAGCTCCTCGTCACCACGGACAGACAGCTGAAGGTGCCGGGGGACAATCCCTGCCTAAGTTTCCCACCAGCTCCAGGGTCTCGGTGGTCAGGTACTTGAGCACCGCCGCCAGGTTGACGGAAATTCGTCCACGGCACCTCCTTTTCAACTCATTTGGGATTTGGGGCTGTAGTTGAGATATGTGAGCTTTTGAGATGTTAATCAGCTGCTCCTGTTTATATATTAAAAAAAATGTTGCCATGATTACTCATCATAACAAATGCCCCAAAGTAAAAAGTTTTCAGTAAAAATCCTCCCAGCTGCACAGCATCTGATACCAGAGGAAATAATCATCCAGGTAAAAAATCAAACAAAATTCAGTCAGTTCATCTGGACTTTTTTTTTTTTTTGAGACATTTCGTCCTTCATCCAAAGGACTTCATCAATCTAAGGAACCACACACAAACAAACTCAGTCTCACAAGCAGCACACTCCCATAGTGCACCAACCAGTTTGCTGGTGATTAGGGGTGCACCGATTGCAGTTTTTTGGCCGATCACCGATTTCTACAAAGTCTGACATGCCAATTCCGATTTTGGCCAATACCGATTTTGTTTTATAAGCAACACTGTTAGATGTTGTAAGGTCACAATGCGCCTTCAGATTTCAATCTTATTTTGTTGAAAAACAGACCCTTGAACAATATTCTAGAAACAATATGAACTTGTTTTAACTGGCCGTGAGGCAGTGCTCTGAAATATAAATGAAGTTTGAATAACTGTTGTTAAAACAAAAAAAAAAAAATCTGTAAAATCAGTTTCTCATGCAAGAAATGGCAGATTTCCCAAAATTAAGGAAATCGGGGCCGATAAATCGGTGCACCCCTACTGGTGATGTTTTTTGGGGCCCGCCCTCTCCCCGTCGACTCCTCTGAGGCAGCCATAGCCAAAAAGGTTCAAAACATCAAAGTTTGTTTGTGTGTGGCTCCTCGGATTGATGAAGTCCTTTGGATGAAGGATGAAACGTCTCAACAAAAACAAAACCAACAAAAAAAAGAAATAAACCGTGCATATGGCCTGACTAAACTTCGTTGGGTTCACCCAACAGTTTTCTATGGTCAGATAAACAGTGGTCACAGTGATACAGTAAACACGTCAACACATTTTATTTTAGCTCATCATTAAACTCAGACACATCTCAGTAGATGTCACCAGTTGGTGGGTTAGCGCTAATGAAACCAGTTCTACACCGGGAAGACGTTTTCAGTACTGTTACACTGTGACTATATCTGATTCTCATTCTTTTCATTTTGTCACATTAGACAGAACATGTTTTATCTTACCCTTACTCAAACCTCAACCCGAACCAGCTTGATTCTGACATTATTTTAATCCCACAACGTGTAATGGAGCATCCAGACTGGTTAGCAGTGGCAGCACCTCCACCACCTACGATCATTAAGACTCTCAGAGGAAAACACGGATGATGGCAGACCTAACAGTCACATGTTTTACCCCCACATTATGTCAAGCACTAACCTTTTCAGATGAAACAAACAAATCATTGAGTTCGAGTACTAACGGGGGACATTTGGCTGCTGTGTTTACAAGTGTTGCTTAGTGAGGACACAAAGGTAATGACGGTGGGGAGAGGACAACAGAGAGGAAGCTGACATGACTGAAGACGAGTACTTACTGCTAACTTTGTTAGCTCTGGCGACAAATAAATCTGACTGTCTCTATGAGCCAGAGATGGAGTACTGGAGGGGGAAATAACAGAAAGATTTCAATGTTATAGTGCAGGTAAAAAGGTAATATGTTTTTATAGGAAGATATTTTTTCCAGCTCGGCTGTAACGGTCGGCGGAGAAAGTTAATCATTTGTTTGTTTGTTTGTTTTTTGGAGTGGATATTGCAGGAGGATATAACAAAAGCAGCTTTCATTTACAGATGCAGAGAGCGAGAGTAAAATGTCTCAGTTTATTCAAAGCACCAGAAAGCACTGAGGTACATGATTCAAAGTATTTTTTTATTTTATATACTTATTTATTTTATGTAAGAAATGTGGGATTACCATATTTTACACTGTATAAGTCGGAGTTTGCATACTTTTGCATGTCCTGTGACTTATACGTGAAATCAACATATTATTTATGGATTTTTCTCATATTTATAAACCGATTTTTGGCTGAGATAAGAGTGTTTTCATTCATTCTGACTGAACATATTGAACACTACAATTTTCAGCTGCTAGATGGCACTTGAGTAGTAAGGCATGCCATAGTATAATTTAATAGGTAAAAGTGGCTATTAATGGCACAATTTGCTTGCCACCTTTGTCCAGCTTGCCTAGAGCAACTGTCAAATCAGCTTCATTTTGCTGCGCCGGCCCAGCAAAATGAAGCTGATTTGACCATTGAAGTGCATTTATTAAGTAAAAGTTCAACCGAGACACCTTTACTATAAAGTCAAGCTAACAAATGATTGTTTTAAGTGGTTTTCTTGTTACATTTTGAAGAAACGCACAGCGAGTGTCCCTCTGCGCGTTCATGTTTCCGTGTATCGGCTTTTGAAATGCAGCTGATTTGACCATCAAAGTGCATTTATTAAGCAAAAGTTGAACTGAGACACACCTTTGCTATAATTTTGAGTCAACAATTGTTTTTAAGTGTTAATCTTGTTAAATCCTTGTTAAAGTTCTCCAGTGCACGCTGGCTGATCAATTTTTGGCACAACACCGGCCCACATTTCTGGGTTGTCAGCGGTGATGCTTTGTTTACGTCGAAGCAACATATTTATGGATTGTTTCACTTTATTCGACATATTTGGATGGATGCGACTTATAGGGTGGTGCGGTGTGTGCGGTGGAAAATGCGGTAGTTAACATTTTTCCGAGGTACATAGGATTCTGTAGAAATGGCATGTTGAGATGGAAGGTAAAAGTGCCAGATGTCAGCTTCTCAAACTTCTGTCAGCTCTCAAATGAGAAAGTATATTTAGTGCTTTTTAAGTGAGTGAACTCGCATGAAGATTTGGCAATTATTTTTACGCCGGATGCCCTTCCTGACACAACCACTGACCACCGAGCTGCAGCAGCCCACGGTTTATTTCTCATTCGAAATCAGCTCTTGCCTTTTCATAAAATCCAGAAGAACTCCTCTCATCATGGTGCTCGTCAGCTTCATGCTGGCGATGTCCCTCTCCTTCCATGCGATTCACAGCATCCCATCACTGATTTCAGTTTCACACCGCAGACCTGCCAGCAATTAAAATCTTCATACAGTATATTCGCTGTAATGTTTCTCACTCCGAAAGGAGAAACTGGTAGATAAGCCTGCAGATAACAAGAGGGATCACTAGTCAACCATTTGAAAATTAATTGTGCTCTCTGCTATGGAGACGGTTTAAAAAAAAAAAAAAAGTTTGAAACTTAATCAAATCAAGGATTTGAACAAAAAAGGCATCTGGGAAGACAGCCTTTTAGTTTGGAAGAGGCCCTCGCACAGCTTGCCTCTAATTTAAAAACTACATTTTCCTTGGAGCAGTCTGTTATCAACTTCACTTGTCGTGGCGCTTCAGTGGTCTTGTCTTTGCTCCAAAGCAAAGGGTTTTCTTGCGCCTTTAATATCAGTTATCTTGTGCATTCAGCGGCATCTGAAAAATAAATAAATGAAAAGACGAGACAAAAAGGATGTTAGTCGGAAGGCCGTCCCAGCAGATGGTGTCACGGAGGGACGAGGTTCTAGTTTGTCTGCTGTCTGTCTTTTCTGCTGCGTTTTAAGTGAAGGAAGAAGTAACGAGTCGAACCACAACTTAAAGTACGCTCAGGTTTTAGAAATGAACACGTTTCAGTTTTAAATCACGTAATAAGTTGAAACAAAATCAAAAGGCCTAATGTGTATTTTTACATCAATTCTCCTTTGTCATCCATCCATCATCTTTACCCGCTTCTTCCATTTCGGGTCACGGAGGTCACTGGTGCCCATGTCCATCACTGTGCAAAAGGCAGGGGACACTCTGGACAGGTCTACAGTCCATCACAGGGACACATGGAGACAAACGAGACAAACAACCATTCACTCTCTCACTCTCACCTAGAGACAATTTAGAGTTACCAATCAGACTAACACGCATGGTGGTGACCCCTGACAAAGAGAGCAGCCGAAAGAAGAAAAATAGACGTCCATCTTTATTACAAGGAGTCTCATTTCAACACACAACCTACACACACATTTTAGCCATTAGGTATGATGTAAATATTAATTCTGAACATTTGAACCCAGTTTCTTTAATCCGAGGAGATAAGTACTGATCGGTTCAGTGTTTGCTGTCTAACAAATCCTGTTTATTCTGGCAAAGACAAACTACCTGCTGCAGTTAGTCGTGATCTCTAATTAATCAATAAGTTAATCGGCTTTGGCGATCTCAAGTTAAAACATTTTTAGTACTTTCAGCACCACGTAAATAATTTTTTACTCTATTTCTAAACTGCACAAAGAATTATTCTAGATTTTTTCAGGCTCTGTAAGAAGTCATAATTCCATACTTTGTTGAGTAAAAAATTTAGATTAAGCTTTCTTTCATCTTTGGTCACGTTCCATTTCTTCTGCTGTCCAAAGAGCAAACCAGCCGAGGTTAAATCTACACAAACAACTCTTTAAATTATTCACAAAGATGCCACAAGAAGAGGAGAGGAACAGCAACGTTCTGCTTTTCACCTGATGTAACATGCTGGAGAAACGGAGCGAGGCCTGGATGTTTAATTTGCTCGAATTGGGACATGGATTGTAATTTATACTCCTGCTTTGGCCTGCTCCTCATTATGAAGTCTTAGAGGAATCACACGGCGGTAAAAGTGCAGGGACAGCACATACTTGGAGGCTCAAACCTCACTTCATCTTCTGAGTGAGTGAAGGATCGCTGCTGGGTCACGGGGGCCGAGGCCCCAAAGTAAACACAGGTGTTGAGGAGCCAAGTGACTGGGGTTACCCTGTCCAGTAGCTAAAGCAACACACACACAGCCGAGGAAAGCCGAGGAGGCTTCAGTAAAACACATGGAGCGCTGCGAGGCAGTTAACAGATTTCTTATCAAGGCTCATTTACGAAGGATAACAGCAACGTTTCAATGAAATGATGCTTATTAGTGACTAATGGCTCTGCATTAGGCTGACTGAAGAAGCTTGTGTTTTAAGTGTCTTGATGTCAGATAGTGCGCAGCAGAATTAATAAAAACAAGTAGAGAATGAGGTGGAAGGTGAACGGACGAGCTTGAAACTGCATGAAACCCACCAAAGGATCGTCTACTCAGTACAGAGTCCTTCTGAAAGCCACTGCAGGCACATTTTAAACATTTAAACAGCTTCAAATTAAAGATTTAAATAGGTTTTATTGTTGTTTGTAAATAAATCCTGTACATGTATATACATTTTTACATTTATGGAGCTTTTACAGACAGACACTCTAATGCATCCCCATACCATCAGCAAAGCACCCGTTTCCTCCTCCTTACTTTTATATTCTTTTGTTGCCCCTTAAAGGTGGAGCAGAAGGTGAGCCTGTGATCGGAAGGTCGCCGGTTCGACTCCACAGACTTTGTGTGAGTTTGTTCACTGTGGCGACCACTGAAGAAGGGAACAGCCACAAAAAAAAGTACAATTTCTTATTTCAGACATTAATTCAATGTTCCATTGTGTTTTATGTTCCTCAAAATATTGAAAACCATTTATTTTTTTTATTTTATTTTATCTTATTACATTTTATACAATGTCCCAACCTGTTAACCAACAAAGTCCATGCTCAATAATCCAGGTATACAATCCAAATATTTTCAGTCAGGTCATCTCAGGTTTTTTTATTATTATTTTTTGTGTGCTGAAACATTTCTCCTTCCATCCAGAAGACTTCATCAGTCAAGGAAACACACAAAACTGATTCTTCTTCCAACAGTTTACTCCAAAGTGGAACAAACCAGTTCTATTGGTGTTAAGATGGTCTCTTTGGCACGCCCCCTCGTCCGTGCCGGCCCTCTCCCTCGTCGACAGTCATGTCAAACTGGTTCAAAACCAACAAAGTCCATGCTCAATAATCCAGGTGTACAATCCAACAATCATCAGTCAGGTCATCAAAAAGAAACTGTCCAGAGGAGCTGACTGAAAATTGTTGGGTCCCAACCTGTTCAGACTTTGCTCATGAGAGGAACGCTGCTGTGCAACCGAACCGTAAGAGTCCTTCCAAGCCGATGTGGGTCAGTGATCCCAGTAGACCCGTTACCGTCCACTTAACCTGTGGGACTGGAGTGTGGAACAAGATCATCCAATCAGAAGAAGGACAGTTTCCAACGCCACCTTCAAAGTCTCAAAGACTCACTGGAGAAGAAAGCAGATGTTTTATGTGGTCCAAATCAGATCCGCTCCAGTCCAGTTTGGGTGAAAGTGCACATACAAATTTTGCTGTAGATCGTTTCTTTAAGGTAATTTAAAACCTTTGCTGCTCCCTTCTTCAGGGGTCACCACAGCGAACGACCTCACACGAAGACTTGGCGATTGTTTTTATAATGAATGTCCTTCCTGACACAATCACAGACACAAAGCTACCACAGCCCTCTGTGTGGAGCAGAGCGCTGCCATCCAGGGCGCCCAGGGAGCAGATGGTAGGGGTTGAGAGCCTTGCTCAAGGGCCCAGAGTGGGACAAATGTGTGTGGAGGCAGGTGCAGCTGTTTCACCTTTCCCACCTACATTTTAATGTCGTCAGTGCGGGGAGTTGAACCGGCGATCCTCCAATCACAGGCTTGCCACTCACCCGACCAAACAATTTAAAACCATTCAAAGTGTATTTTGACAAAGGACTGAAAAATCAGAAAGGTACGCCGTGAGCGCTGCCAAGTGATGAACGAACTGTTTACGAAGTGTTGAAACAGTAAAAACAAAACAACAACTATACATTAGGATCACCACGCAGCTAATAACACAGACCCGTTACAACCTCATTGTTCCAGGCAGCGGTGCGAACAGCTGTCGACACTCCAGCACCGCTTCCCGCCGTTTCACAAAAACTAAAAAGAAAAATGGCAGAAACGTGTCACACAATCAGAGAAGGACGTATAAATCCAGTGTTCTCCTGGTTCTCCTCATGGTTCCTTGTTATGAACATGGATTTATGTAACGCTCGGTCCACCTCTGTTGGGGGTGAACAGCTGTGGTTGCGTTGCGACGATGTTCTGAGTGTGTTTACACGTATATAAACACACCGCAGCGGTGCATACCTAAACCCAGAGGCCTTTTTCCTCCATCAAATGAGCTTTTAAAACTATTTATTCTCATTCTCATATCTTCTTTAGTCCCTGGGGCTGTTTGGACCCCCTGAGCTTGGATCTTGGGTGCCGTAGTTGGCCCGCTGGCCGGGGTGGCTGCCGGGGCCTTGCGGGTGGTCGGCTGGGGACGTGTGCTTGGTTGTTGGCGGTCTATGGGGGTGGTCGGGGGCGTGGCCTCTTCATGCCGGGGGGTGTCCTGTCGGTTGGGTATGGCCTGGGCCGGCTATGGGATATCGGCTCCTCTCCACACGAGAATGAATGGGTCTACCTCCTGGATTTGGGCATGGACAACTCCCTGGGGGGGGTGGGTACATGTCTTAGACCTGGGGGTATAGAGTGCATATCGGGAGTGAGAATGGAGTGTGTCGTCATTATATGTCTTTGAGTGAATGAGGGTGAGGATGAGGGTGGGATTGTGTGATTGTGTGTGTGTTTGACTGGGTTTTTGTCAGGCGGAGATTGGACTGCCCCCTCTTTGATACAGCTGGGGATACTTGGCATCATGCCTCTATGGTGGGGCCCCCTGGTGGGGTGTGCCCTTGCCTGCCGGCGTGCTTGGGGCCCTCGGTGTCGGGGGCTGGGTGCTTGGGCGTGTGTCGGCTCGGCCTGGGGCCTGC
>JARVGS010000400.1:6932869-6947830 GCA_031762315.1 Hypsolebias antenori | reverse complement strand
GGGCCGGATACGTGAAACGCCGGTTACCGGGAACGCCGGAAACTGGGGGTCACCTGTATTAAATATTTATCTACAACTCATTAAGATGAGGAATGAAACTAATTCAAGATGTCCGCTGTACCTAATTGACATGAGCTAGCACAAAAATAGCCATAACTCAGTGAATTTAGCTGATTTTCAATTAAAGTGTTTAACAGCTGAGAGATTTAGCATTCCATTTGAAAGGCGTCTTTGTGACTCGATTGTTTGTCAGTTTCCTCTCATCTGCCTGGTGGTGCTCTGTGTCAGGAGTTTCCATATTTAACTATTAAAAAAAAAGAGAGAGCCAGAGGATGAGTTCACAGATCTGAGGGGTTCTGGGTGCAAACAGCCCGGAGTCGCTGTCAGTCTGAGCAGAATTTATCAGCGCACTAAAGGGAGATGGAGATGGGTCGGCTTTCATCTTAACCACATGTTGTCACCGTACGTTTCAGCTGACGGAGTCGGCTCAGGTAGGTGGGCGAGCGGGGATCAGCGAGATGAAAGTGACTGCAGATGAGAGGTGGACGGGGTTTGGAAATGTCTCCTCAGTTCTTGCGTCGTCCAACTAAAGGACGGCTCAGAAAGTGGCTTCTGGTGTTACAAACAGTGTTGTAAGAGTCTGCAACACACCAGCTCCAGATTTCTTTTACGTCTGGCATTGTTAAACGAAAATAAGAAATGTGCTCTTTATTGTTTTTAAGTTTTTACTGCTGTAAAGTGTCACTTCTCCTTGATGCATTGTTCAACAGTCAGCTTTGTTGTGTGACTGGTTTCTTTCATTGAATTTTTTTTTGTCATTTTTTTTCCTTTAATGAAAGCGCACAAAAATACATACAATTTTTGATGCTTTTTAATTGCAAGCTAAACACTAAATGTAGATTAAAACAAAAAAATACAACCAAAAAACTAAACTTTCATCTTCTTTTTAGATTTTTGTTTTATTATTAAAAACTCAATTGTTTCCTTTTGCTCAGTTGTTTAAAAAAAACTGCTACTTAATTTGTTTTTTCATGGCTGAATTTTATAATATTCCAGTAACATTAACAGGATGCATTAATTAATTGGAAAAAATGGGCAAAACATGTGCACTGGAAAACTTGAAGAAAAGAAAAGCATCCATCCAACATGCCAAATATTTCTACAGATACAATGTGAGCTGGTAGTTGTTGAAGTATTTGATGAGGATCAGCCTCAGCCACTACCATATCACATGTTAGCTAAATGTTTGTCAAATCAGCTGAGTTTTAGCCATTTTGTGTTTGTTAATGTTGATTAGCTGTGGCAGCCACCTTGAATAAGGCTGACTTAATAAACTAGATGTCATTTCCTGTGCAAAATGCAGTTTGGACGCTTATTGCTGAATGATATGTTGCTGAAAGCTGCTGAAGAAGCTGAAACCAGAGTGAAAAGTTTAATCTCTCAGCTGCTCTTGAAAGTTGAATGTGAACAGCTGACATTTGCTGAAAGCAGGAAAATAAAAGCAGAAAGCAGCAGAAAGATGCCAGAAATGTGTAGAAAAAAGCTAATTAAAGAAGAAATCAGCTGAATATTGCTGAAAAGGTAAGAGAGAGGCTGAATAGATTACAAAAGAATCTGACATTAGCAAAAAAATGTAGCTGAAAATGCTGAAAAGTTTAAATTGGCAGAAAGAAAAATACAAAATGGTGAAATTATTAGAAAGAAGTGCAAAAGGTCGAAATTAGATGATAAAACATGTTGCGAAAAGGCTATAATTAGCAGTAAAATACCTAAAAAGGACCTGGAGAAGCAGAAAAGATCTAAATTTATCACAGGCAAGCTGAAGAAAGTTGTGATGAGCAGTAAAAGGTTTTATGCAAAGAGCTTGAAAGATGTGGAGTACTATTTTTCAAAAACATGTCCAGCAAAGCTAAATACAGTATATGAAACAGTAAAAATTGCACAAACACCAAAAGTCATAACAGGGATGTCCTGAATGAGCTGAATGATTTGGAATATGAATTGTTGAAATAACACAAATATTGTGGAACAAACTGCATGCCAAAAAACATATGGAAGAAAATGTCCTGATGTATGCTCAGTGCAGTAGTTGCTCGTTTATCACAGGGAAGCCATACCCTGAAGCACTGCGATGTGAAAAATCGTGAAGTAGGAATAAGTAGTAAGTAGTAGTTTATATATATATATATATATATATATATATACACACACACACACATACATATTAAGGCGTTCTAAACCCTTCCCACACGCTTGCAATATTCTAAACAATGTTTCTAAACTCTAAACGCTCTGAGAGCACAGACTGTCATAATTTTTGTTCTCTGCCTCCGCTGCACTTTGCCACCTGCCACTCTTGGCCACGCCCACTTTCCCCCCTGCAGAGCGGAGATCAGCTGATCAGCTGCAGGAGGAAGCTTTTTCTGCAGCTGTGGGCTGCACACTGGTGCTAAATAATTTTAAATAATTTATTTTAAATAAAAATTCCATGCCCATCGTTCGGCTCATACATCAATCAGCCAATTGTGTTTCCAAACTTATTTTGAAAAACCGTGATAGAGCGAGTCCGCGAGAAACAAACTGCGAATCATCTAGGGACAACTGTAGTACACGTAGATGAATCTTAACGAGGTTGAGTCAGGTCCTCTGGATGGATTCTTCTTATTGAAAAGTTTTATCTTTTATCCAAAAGACGTCTTCATTCTGAGGAGCTGCACTAAACTCAGTTCTATAAATAGCTCCTTCTCATAGTGGATCAACCATCAGCCTACAGATGGATCGTTAGTGCCCTGATGACCACTTGCTATTCACAGAGGGTTGAGTGATGCAATAACAGCATTGTAAGAGAGGGACAGTTGAACATGGAGGCCTCCTCTTCACAAAGATACTCCTCTCTCAACGTTCCTCTACAGAGGATGTCTCCAGCAAACTGGTTGATGTTAGCATTTTAAATAAATAAACACAGTTTTGTAAAATTTATATAATTGTTTCTCACATTCCGTTTGTTAAAGTCTCTCCAACAGCTGAACTTTTGACCTTCCTGAAGCATGTTTGTCATCGCCCTCATCGATCTTCCATTTATCATTAGAATATTTTGTTTATCTTTTGTTAGACTCTCACTCAAACTGTAAAAAATAAATAACAATAAAGCCACATTTGTATTTATTAGTTTTTCTGTTTGTTTTCTTTCAGCTCTGAAAGACGCTCGATTTCAGCTGGTGAACTTCTCGGAGAATGAGCTGCGGGTGTCACTGTCTAACGTCTCGCTGTCAGACGAGGGTCGATATGTTTGCCAGCTCTACACAGACCCCCCGCAGGAGGCCTACGCTGACATCACAGTGCTAAGTATGACTTCAAAGCACACACACACTCACACACTCAGTGTAAGTGGTGAGAGGAAGATTAAACCTCTTAAAACACATTTTGATGATTGGAGACGACTTTTTTTATGACGCAATAACGATGAATCACAAAACACATTTCCATAGAATCTCTCAGGTGTGAGTGCAAACATTTCTTAGCTTTTCCTTTAAATTATTCAATATGCAACAGCCAGGTTGAAAGTTTAAAAACAAATCGATTTGTTCTGCTCCTTTATAGAGTAAATAAAAATTTGAGCTTTTTTTTTTTTAAGGGGGGAGTTTAAACCTTCTGTTTTGCGTGCAGAAGCTCTAAACTGCACAATCTTAAAAATAAAACTAGCTCACTTAAATAATTAGAAGTGACTCGTATTTGTAAATATTAATCATTGCCGTATTTTTCGCCGTACACGTTGCACTGCCTTATAAGTCACATCAGTTTAAACTAAACTAAACTAAATAATTAGAAGTGACATGTATTTGTAAATATTAATCATTGCCATATTTTTCGCCATACAGGTTGCACTGCCTTATAAGTCGCATCAGTTCAAATACGTCTAATAAATTTGAAAAAAAAACAAAAAAAACAAATGCATTGCTTCGCCGTATAAGTCGCATCTATTATGTGTCAGCGCCGACGCGTCGCCTTTGTTATGTGTCGCTGCTGACAAACCGAAAATGATTGTGTCATTAATAGCCACTTTTACCTATTACATGACACAACGGCATGCCATAATACTTGAGTGCCTTCTAGAGGCTGAAAATGGTAGTGTTCTATCTAAAAATGTTAAATCTGGTCCTCTGGACATTGGGAAAAAAAATTGTAGAAACGTTTCATCTGTCATCTGAAAGACTTCTTCAGTCTGAGTATTCAGCTCAGTCTTATAAATAGCACCTTCTCATCAGTCTTTATAAGGCTGAAGAATTTATTATTGTAGTTTTTTTTTTGTTTTTCTTTTTTTTTACATATCAATTAAAATAAATTTACCAAGGTATGTTCAGCAAAGAAAGCAACACAGTATTGCTCCCTGCTTCCTCTGTGCTGAATGTCAAAAGTGAAACTTAAGTGAATGGCCATGACTTGAAAGTAGTCTTCATGCGCCCTCTGCTGAATAATTGTATAATTACGGCCAGTTCTCAGCATTTTAGGGGTGAAAATTAGAAATATTTATATCGGCCAATAATGGGACCATTATCGCAGATACCGACAGGTCCCCAAACATCGATATAGGCCTAAATTATTGGCCCTGCCGATACATTGTTCGGGCTCTACTTACTAGAGATCAAGCTGAAGTTTCTTGGAGCATCACACACTGCATTTATCCTTACTGTCAGAGATTAGCTGTTTTCACCCATGAAGACAGAGAATTTGAAGCAGTTTGGTCTTTGCTTCAGAAGATCAGCCGGTGATGTGCTAGCACAGCAGGAAATGTTACCGAGAGGTGTCTTTGAATGAAGCTGCAACATGCAAAGCAACATACAGGTACATGTCAGCAGAGATGAATATGAGACGTTTTTTCTGTTCCAGAAGATTACCTGTTTCATTCATACAGTGTTGGCTTAAAGAGAAGAAAATCTCTGCAGCATCATGGACCCAATGCGAAAGTAAAAATCATACAGGGAATGCCGTAACGCCATGCGTCGTTGGCAGCATGTCCGTTAATGCCACAGAGCATATGGGACACATCAGCTGGAATAGTACTTTAAACTTCAGCTTTAAAATATGAGCTTAATCTTTTTCCTTCTTACCACGGTGAGCAGTTTATAACAATTGGGATTTATACAATATTTCTGGATATGTCTCAACCTAAAATGTTCATCTTAATTGCGGTATAAAAATGCACGAGGAATCATGCGTTTTTATACGTCTATTAAAAGTTGGATTTAGTACTATGGTATAGTTTCTGTATATATGTACAAAAACTTTCTGCTCTTCAAATAACTTCTGATTTGCTCAAGATAATTTAAGGATACCTCATACATCATCACTAGATGGAGTGTCGCGTATACGGTTCATCACCACAGCTCCAAGGTCAAGGTCACAAATCAAGGGCAACTATTTTACTGGGTATTTGCTTGTACATGACATTGATGTAGATTGCCGTATAATAGTTTGTCGATGAGTGTTTAATTCGCTGTGTGTGGTGTTAAACTAATATAAAGCTGTTACGAGAAGAAAACGGTAAAACGAAGAGCTACTGCAGAAAGATGGGAAGGAGTACATCTAATAATGTATTTTCAGGGGTAGTAATGCGTGCAATTAGAACAGTGTTGAGATATATTGCCAGACGCTGCATCATGAACTGTTCTTTGGCATCCAGCCACTGCTGATTAGGCTTGCTGTTTGAAAAATAAAAATTAAAGACCTGATTTTTAACACGTCAATCCCCACCTACATGTTTGACCCTGAAAGTTCACTTCATAGTGTAAGACAGCCCTGCTTCGCTTTCTGCAATCTACATGGACTGTCCAAGTTTAGAAGACCTCCAGTATGAAGACAATTATTATGTGCTAAAGGCGTGTGATATTCACCAAATAGGTTTTGTGGAATTGTCCGTGTGCCTGAGAAAACTCTCCTGGATGCCGTCAGGATACAAGCTGGATGATTATACCAAGCTACACAGCAGTATCACGCCTTTGCTTTGATTTCATGACCCCATCACAGGCATGTTTATAGCCCAGTGAAACCAGTGTGGCCAGTCCTACTTTAAATGCTTAACAACCAAACCACATCGGTGTGCCCAAGCCAATGTCATGGACTTCACCATGGATGGCCAGAGATATTTTAAGTTCAAGTTCAAGATTTTTTTATTGTCCCCGAGGGGCAATTTGTTTCACAGTCAGTTGGCACACAAAACATTCATACTAGACAAGACATTGAGACATTAAAACAACATAAATCGTCAGTGTTCGTTGAGAAGCCTGATCACTACAGGGATGAATGTTTTTTCAGTCTGTTCATCTTACATCTGGGCAGCAGATGCCTACGTCCAGATGGAAGCAACCTGAACTCACAATGGGGTGGGTGATCAGGATCTGCCAGAATCAGCCTGGCCTTGTTCACTGACCTCGCCTTGTGTAGGTCAGTGAGGTTCTGTAGGTCCGTGAGGTTCTATAGGGCAATGCCAGCAGTTTTGCTGCACATTCCGACAATCCCCAAGAATATGTGATGTCTGAGATTGGGGGTATCTGAGGTTAGCACTTGTTAAAACTGCTTGGGGGTATGGACCGGCAGGGTGGGTAAATAGTGGGGATGATGGGGTGGAGGTCTGATATTTAAAGAAAAATGAAATCATTATCAAATAGTCTTAAGGATATTTTTTGCTTTAAATGCTCATCCCTGGACCTCATTACAAAAATTAAGTACATGCTGAAAATGATCATGGATCACCCATCATTGTAAATGTTCCCATTACACTCCATAATATCTAATGGGGACCCCACTGGGTTCCAAATATAGTATATTCATGAAAACTTTGTCAAGATGCTGCAAAGACCATCTACAGTATGGTAGAGTCTTTTGAGTGTATCAGACTTGTTCAGTTTAAAGGAGCCTGAAGAACTGATAACGCTTATAACACGTATTGTTCACGTACTGCAAACATATCATGCTATGGATAGATCCACCAGAACAAATTCTATATAAAAATATACAAAAGGTACAACCAACAAAAAATATCTGCACAGGACACGAGTCGAGAAATAAATGTAATAAATATCCCATCTGTAACATCCTGATTCATGCTCAGGAATCCAGGTAGAAAAATCCAACAAGGTTCCGTCAAGTCCTCTGGACGGTTTCTTTTCGTTGAAACGTTTTGTCTTTCAGCCAAAAGACTTCATCTGTCCGAGGAGCCACAACAAACTCAGTCTTATAAATAGCACCTTCACATAGTGGGTCAACCAGTTTGATGGTGCTTAGATGGTTTCTGGAGTCCCTCATCTCCCCCCGCTGACTCCTTTGAGGCAGTTATGGCCAAAGTGGTTCAAAACATCAAAGTTCATGCTCAATAATCCAGGTGAAAAAAAATCCAACAAAGTTAAGTCAAGTCCACGAGTCGACTGGGGAGAGGGCGGACTCCAAGAACCATTTGAGCACTATCAAACTGGTTGACCCACTATGTACGGTGCTATTTATAAGACTGAGTTTGTTGTGGCTCTTGGAACTGATGAAGTCTTTTGGATGAACGACAAAACGTTTCAACGAAAATAAACCATCCAGAGGACCTGACTTAACTTTGCTGTATCTCATCTGTAAGTTTTTGTTCTTTTTATTCCTGCTGATGTTAAATATTCTGAATAACTTTTCTTTACTTAGTTGATTTGTTTAGATTGCATTTATAACTTGAAAACTGGAACATAATTTACACTCGAGAGTAATGTGCAAACATTTTCTCTGATGCAGGTGTTTAAATTGCATTAATAGCTATTTTAATGTTTTGTTGTGTTTAATTGGCAAAATTATTGTATTTTTTTTAACTGAGACATTTAAATCCCAGTGATTATCACTGGGTTTCTTTGTTTGAAAGATCAGGACTTGGTGCATCCTCATAGTGTCAACAAACAATGAACTCAGTTTTCCTTTTTACTGACATTTTAAGGGACTCGGGTTGTCGGCTGTCATCAAATATTTGTTCAAAAGATCTCCATTTAAAAACAGCATCCGTTTTGTTTGCTGCTTGAACGTATTTTCTGCACTACGTCGCTCCTGAACCAGATAAAGCATCACCATCGCAAAGTGCGTTTCTCTTTTTTGAGACTATCAAGTTTTAATTTGTAGGACAAGTCAAGCAAATTTCTCTTTAAATCCATTAAGCAGGTTGACTTCTATCTGTGTAGAGCTGTGGGTGTAAATATAATAACATATTGTTTGTGTGTTGGGGCAGTTCCTCCAGGAAACCCGATCATAGAAGCCAAAGACGAGGTGCTAAGTGAGGGCAACGAGACGGAGATGACCTGCACGGCCATGAGCAGTAAGCCTGCTGCCACCATCCGATGGATGAAGGGCGATAAAGAGCTCGCAGGTGGGCAGATTGCACCAAATAAAAAGAAAAATACACAAACAGTCGTGTGCTTAAAATCTAGCTGATGGATCATCATGTGTGTTTTAAAACATTTGAAATGAGTCCAAGTTTTCTTGTAAAGTCAGATTTACTTTTAGAGACCATCAATTCACTAAATGTCTTAGCTGATCAATACTCTTCAGTGCTCTAATCACAGTTGAAAAATACCGTAATGTTCATCATATACCAAGTATCTGTTGTTGTTTGTCATATTAGAAAATACACACTAGAACTCTAAGAAAGTAAAACTTATTATCAAGAAACCTCCAGAATGACTGTGATTTAAGATGACTCCTACAGTTACTTGATGTTGTTTTTAATTTTATATGTTTAACCTTTATTTAAACAGGTAAGTATCATTGAGTCATGAGGACTCATTTTCAGAGATCTGTTTTAGACAGACAACATATAAAGTACAGACAACAATATACAACAACAAAAAGCAATAAAAATAGAAATAGTGTCATAAAAACACTTACTGTTGGCAGCATGGCCAAAAAAGCTAGTTTCATTGTTATATATTTATTTATTTATTTGTTTGTTTATTTATTTGTAATTTCTCCCTTGTTTAACATTATTGCCGTAGACTACAGTTGGGTATCTGGCTCATGTTAGTCAAGCTTGATTTAGTTTTATCTGTGCATAATGCTAAAATAGTTTCAATATAAGACAAGGTTCTGTGCTTTATGACTAATAAATAACTTCCTACCTGGAATCATGTTGGGCAAACAAAAAGCTTGTGTTTTATTTTTATTCCTCCTTCAGCGAGGTGAGAACAAGCAAAGGGGTTGTGGTGTTTCTGGAACTTGTTTTTCCAGCAAACTAGGAATGGATCTACTTTCACGCAGCGCTTCCCAAGCCCTGTTGACTGCTGAAACCTCTTTACATAACGAGCCACATTCATCTGTTCACAGCCTGCAAACAGAGCACGCAGGTGGATTTTAACTCTGACATTTGAGCGGGGCTGAACTCTAATTTTTTTCCGGCGCTTTCTCATATGTGAAGCCTCCACAGCATGCATTGGAATAAACTTATTTACTGTTGGTCTTCAGCACTGGTAGTTGTTACGGCGAGCTTAAAGTCTAGCTTTGCAGATATGCGGAGGTGGCCAGGGTTGCTTGGCAGCCTGACAGCTTGCATGGCTTCATCAAAGGTAGCTGAGCGTTAGAAGTCTATGCAGAGCTCAGGGGTTGAACAGGCCTCCTGCTAGGCAGCTCTACCTCAGAGCCTAGATTTGAGCTTTGTAAAGACTTCCAAACAAAGGCCCCCATCAGAACCTGTTTTGAAGGCCCCAGAACAGCATCGCCTCTACAATGCAGCACTTTAAACCTTCACTGATCAGCTCAAATCTGAGAAGAATACAATGTGTTTAAATCAGGGGTTGGCTGGAAGAAGATTTTTAACATCAGAAAAATGATGCTGGAGTTGAATCAGATCACGTTTATGCTGGCAAGTGGAGACAGTGACATACCAGCTGTTGAGAAGTCCAAAAAAAATTCAACAATTTTAACTAAAGTTGCTGATGAAATTAACAACAAATTACATTTAATGTGAAAGTTAAACAAAGTTGAGCCAGCTTGTTTGAACAAAATAGATAAAGTGATTGTCATTAGTAGTTATGACCTCATTAGCCATCACTTCAGTCGTGCAGCACAGAGTGGAGAAAGATGCAAAAGTCTTTGTCCAAGCTAGGCTAAAGATTAGCCAAACAAGGGTTCATTGTTTTGTTTTGTTTTTCTTCTTTCGGCTGCTCCCTTCTTCAGGGGTCGCCACAGCGAACTAACTCACACAAAAACTTGGCAATTGTTTTTATGCCGGATGTCCTTCCTGATGCAACCACAGACCACCGAGCAACCACAGCCCTCTGTGTGGAGCAGAGAGTTGCTATCTAGGGTGCCCAGCGGAGCAGATGGTGGGGGTTAAGGGCTTTGCTCAAGGGCTCAGAGTGGGGCGAATGAAGGTGGAGGCAGGTGCAGGTGCTTCAAGATTCCTACCCACATTTTGATGTTGTCGGTCCGGGGAGTTGAACCGACGACCTTCTGACTACTTGCCCATCTTCGCTATCCTCTGCCCCACCACTCCCCATTTTCAAAATTTCCAATAATTTTCCTGACTTATAAAATGTATTTCCCAAACACGTTGTTCACTTGAGAAAAATGGTGACAAACTAAACTAGTAGAATGTAGTTTTGTGAGCCGTGAGCTTAAAAATAAACAAACATGGCCATGTGGCTTGCTAGTTAGTGTCAAACACCATCAAGCGGTGGGGAAGCTGCACAAAGCAAACAGCACATGCAGGCTAGACTGGTTCAAATGTTTTTAATGAATATAAACTATAAACAAAGATGAAACCGAAGGACAGAACTAGACTATACGATGAGGAGGTCGTATAGACTGGGGTGGGCGAGCAGGTGAGCTGATTAACCGATGGAAGAAAGCTGCACGAAATTAAACACTAATTAGAGCTGAGACAAACAGGTTGAGGACAAAATGAACTACAAACAACAGGAAACAATGAAATTTAACTAAACCACAAACCAGAG
Organism: Hypsolebias antenori; assembly: GCA_031762315.1. Classification (NCBI taxonomy): domain Eukaryota; kingdom Metazoa; phylum Chordata; class Actinopteri; order Cyprinodontiformes; family Rivulidae; genus Hypsolebias; species Hypsolebias antenori. Next base: position 6,936,866 of record JARVGS010000400.1, on the reverse strand, counting down.
TCCAGTACAGAATCCAGTTAGAGTGCAACAATAAGACATACCATTTCCCTGCTGCTTTACTAGTCCCAGCAGTAACAACCCACTGAAATACCACTTTCTGAGTCATTGTTCAGATTTTGAAATAAGGTTCTATGAAAAACATATGAATAATTATTATTTTACTGGTTGTAAAACACTCTAGAATAACTACAGTTTGGAGAAATGGAGTCTTATTCTGACAGGATTAGTAAATTAACCGGCGAGTCAAGGCCAGTTCAAGATGTTGCTGCCTTAAAATAATTCGTCTCCACATCTGATAGAATCATGTGAATGTCATTTTTATGTGTATTTGCTGTTTATCTTGGCAAAATGTTTAAGATAATCTGACCAGAATTGCTCCAAACTGCACTGGGAGTGCTCCTGCTGCTTTCAGCACCTGCAAATAATACATTATACTCCGTGCTTAATTTGCACTGGATCCTGCCGGAACTGGATTCAGGAACGCTCTTATTTTGAGAGAGTGCGTTCTGGTACCTGTTTGCTTGTATCCAGTAACTCTCAGGCTTACTAATAATAAAGTTATGAACAAATATGACTGCTTTGAATGAATAAAACATATACTGGATATGTAAAGTGAAAATAATTACATAAACGCTCATTTTAAACACAACAGTCACTTACGAGCGTCTGAGCGCTTAAAAAAATCTTCACCCCTAAAAGAGTGGTGGGGGTGAGTGCCGAGCTAACCAGGCAGGAGTTCACAGGCAGCAGCAATAAACAGACAGAGGAGGCACCTGGCGTTTTCACGTGTGGGGTCAGACAAAAGGACAGAATTCAGCGGAGAAGAGTCGGGCTCAGAACAGACAAGTAAGTGGGGGGGTGCTTGACAGAAGTGGAGTGTTTACAAATGTAGGTAAACGTAGATGTTTAACAAACCGTTAAAATACATCAAATTGCAGGAAAGTGCATCTACTTTATTCAAAATTTTCAGGTGGGCGACAGCAATACCCCCACCCACCTGCTGGCCCGCCCACTGTTTGTGTTCCGGCATCAATCGGTTTACAAATTAAGCCCTGATTATACTTAAATAACTGCATAATTTACAGCATTGTAAAAGTTTATAAAATAATGTTTTTATAACGCAAAGACTTAGTTTAAAACAACAGTAATTCACTTTAGTCTTAGCTCCACTCAGATCAGCCATTAGATCATCACTCGGGTCGGATTTAAATTCTATTTGTTGAAACTGAGGTTGTTCAAAGAGCTATCTACAACAGGTAAGATACTGACTATATCATTTCCACAGAACTCTGTTTCAAAACATCTGAAGAATCCCTTTTAAGAAATAAACCTACTTATTTTCAAATAGATTTTATGAAGGCGTTACACGAGGTTTTATCTCAAGATTGAATTTATGATAGATTGTTTATTGCATCCTGTCTTTGATGCTCCGGCTTTTATCCCCATTTCAAAGGATCTGCTGTTTCAGTTTCTTTAGCTTTGAATCCAACTTGGTCTTGTCTGCTTTGTCAAATTTCCAGAAGAATTCAGGAAAACCAAAAAAGAAATAAAGGAGCCTGTTGGAACATCACTGTAAATGCAGCTGACTGCAGCATGACTAGACAGCGTAACCCCTGACTTACTGTCTGCGTCATCATTTTATCTGCAGATGGAACTGAAATCACAGCAACGACTTTGTCATTCACTGACGTTTCAAAGAAGCTCATCAGACGCCACTGAGGTTATGAAATCAGAACTTTTCCGGTGCAGACATGCAACCGAAGAAGACAGTGTGTCAGGGAACGACGTGCACAGCTGAAAAGGCTTTAGTTGGGAATTTGGCTTTATTAAAACACAGATCCGAGGTTATTGGCTGCAACTGTGCTGACACAAAACATATCTTTTTTTTTTTTCATGTGTTGAATCAGAGATTAGCATCAGAAAGCAGTTCCTCAGATGTGCTTGATGGGGATTTCTTGTAGCTGACACATTAGAATTAGTGCTAGCAGAGGCGGCTTTTGTAAGAAAATAATAATAGACTGCAAGGCAGCTGCACTTTCAAGAGGGTGGATTTATGTCTGCCAGGAGCACTGCTTCTCCAGCTTTGACTTTGCACGGCACTACAAACCTGAATAGCTTTCAGATTCTGTCTGTCTGATCAGGAACAGTAAAACATTAAATCTTTACTTTGTTTTGGGAAGTTGTCGATTGACTCTAGACAAGCAATTATAAGCAAAGGCTAAAGAAACAACTGGATTTCAGAGAAAGTACTCATTTAGAGTATGTAAATATACAGACTAATAATGTTTCACTTTTTTTTCCTCTTAGTTTTAATGGTCTAAGTGAAAGTAATGTGTTGTAGCTGTTAGTCGCTTCAAATACTGTTCATGGTTTTGTAAATATCTCAGTTTAAATACAGTACTCATTTTACTATTTAGCCGTTTTAATGTAAAACTATGTTTGTTTTATGTTTTTTACATGATGTACTGTGTAATAGTTGGTTTTATTTTCTTTTACTTGGTGTTAACAATGAAAATGCTCAAGCTTGATTGTTGGACTAGCAAAATATTATTTATTTTTCAATGCACTTCAGCCACAGTTATTGTATTTTAACATTTTTTTTCACAAATGGATCTGCATTTACAGAAAAGGATTACCAATTAGTTCTTTAGCCAAGAATCATTTTGTCCAAAAATAAAATAAAAAACAAGCACCCATTACTTAAGCGTTGCAACAATTATATGTGAAGGGGATGTCCATGTCATTTGGAAACACCTCTCAAATACACACACATTTACCATGAAATATTTGTTCACCCAGGGCTGTTTCTTTTACTTCATGAACAAATCCATTCCACTTGATTAACAGGAGAATACTCAATCCACTAAAAGTCCACTTCAGGTTTTCCTGGTTATCTACAACTCCCCACACCACATGCAGCATTCCTCCAATGTCTTCTACCTTGGTAGGGCACTCATGGGGGCAGGAGGAGGGAACACCTCTGTGTTGTGTGCTAGCTTAGCGTTACATTACTGCAGACAGTTGTTCGCCGGGGTGGGGGTTAGGATATGTGAAAGAAGCAATGTGTGCTTTAGTCACACAAGGAGAGCTGTTGGTCAGGCTACTTCTAGTTGCTCACTAAAATAGTTATTGAATTAAGTGTTTACTCATGTAGGTAAACATTGTTGTTTAACAACCTGTTAAAATGCACCAGAATGCAGGAAATTGCATCTACTTCATTCAAAATTTTCTGGGGGAGGATCCCCTCACCCCCACCAGTGTGTCTCCCCACTCTGCCATCCATCCATTACAGTATATTTATCCGCTTCTTCCATTTTCGGGCACGGGTCACCGGTGCCCATGTCCAGCAATCACTGTGCGAGGGGCGGGGTACACCCTGGACGGGTCTCCAGTCCATCACAGGGCCACAGAGACAAACGAGACAAACAACCATTCACTCTCGCACTCACACCTAGAGACAATTAGAGATACCAATCAGACTAACATGCATGTTTTTGGTTTGTGGGAGGAAACCGGAGAATCCGGAGAAAACCCATGCATGCACGCATGCAAACTCCACCCAGAAAGGCCCCTGGACCGGGATTTGAACCAGGGACCTGTTTGCTGATAGGCAGCAGCTCTACCAGTTGCGTCACCGTGCTGCCCTCCCCCCACATTACAAACTGTTCTGATGCCAATGACTTATTGACTCAATTATCACAAGGCTGCATCTGGACCAAGTCAAAGGTGCTGCCAATAGACACCATTTTATTTATTGATTTTATGAGTGAATATTTTAAAATACATGTTTCGGCGTGGGCTATAACTGACGGCGTGCACCTCACATTAACTCTAGATGTTTAAGAAACTGAATTAGAAACAAAACGTTGTTCTACTTTGGTGGTATACTGCCTTCCTGTAATAAAAATGGATGATAACCCTAATCTATTGCTGTATTGTTGCTGTTGTCATCATCCTTAGTTTGTAGCCAGGTCTCTCTTGTAAATGAGTCCTCGAG
>JARVGS010000400.1:6876883-6887793 GCA_031762315.1 Hypsolebias antenori | reverse complement strand
TGTGTGTGTGTGTGTGTGTGTGTGTGTGTGTGTGTGTGTGTGTGTGTGTGTGTGTGTGTGTGTGTGTGTGTTGTATAATTGTGTGTGCGAAACCAAGTGTTGGAAAGAAGCAATTTTATGGTGTGAGCTCTCTCTCTCTCTCTCTCTGCAGCAACAATGAAACTCATGAATCATCTTTGCTGCACACACACACGTAACCACAGGAAGTACCCATGGAACACACACACTTCACAAACTCCGTATACAAAGCATAACCAAATGTCTACTGGAACAAACAACAGGCCAGAAATAACGCTCTGAACGCAGCCCATGTTCTTTGAATTTCTCTAGAGGATACATTTTTTCATGTTTGTTTCCAGGGGACTTTTTGTTTGTTTGTTTGTTTGTTTCCATTCGATTACGTTTCAACAAGGGAGATATATTTTTTTTTCTTTTTTCATCTGCAACAGGCATCAAATCATGCAGATCAATACGCTTTAGTCAAGACCCATCAAACCATCCAAGCCATGTGCTGCTAACAAGGTTGCTATGGTGACCTCTGGACACTGGGGACATATGTAAGAAATTAGAAAGTATGTTAGAGTCTGTGTGTGTGTGTGTGGGGGGGGGGGGGTGTATCAGGGAGATGAGGAATGACCCCAAAGCCGGTTTTCTCTTGAACCTTGTTTGGTTCGTGGAGAAGGAACTGAGCGGTGTCTCATTATTCCTGTGGTATGAGTCCAGTCTGAGAGGTGACATTCATGGTGAAAGAGTCTTCTTGCTGGCTTTGGAAAAAAAAAATCACACAAACAAGTTAACAGCGGATAAGAGAAAAACAGGTCAGGGCTAAGAGAAATTCAGCTAGACAAACACACATAATAAAAACAGCCTCATTTGTCCGTGATCTTCTCTGACATCTGCAGAGGTAGCACTGATCAAACATTGATTTTACTAAGCTGTAACACTAAAAAAAAAAATCCTCCACAAGTCTGTCCTTTAGGTTTTTCATGTCAGTAATAAGTCTAACCTCCTACAGAAGACAAAACTCCTGGATGGCCAGAAAAATTCTGATTGTGATCCAGACTTTCACTCCCAGCCATGTTTGCATCATCACCTAATGCATTTTAAACACTGACTACCAAATGCACTTAAATTGACACAGTCTTTTGTGAATTTCCATTTTGATTTGTGAAACATGTAGCACTTAACAAGCACCTTATCAGATTTGTAGCGACTACACACTCCAACTGCTCTGTCCCATTTAAATAATAATAAAAACATAAGTAATGAGAATATTTTTTGCTTTGAACAGGAACAATGTTCAAATCTTGATCATGTGCTTTTAAAAAAAAGGGTGCATTTGGTGGCAAGGACCATGACTTCACTAAGAAACCTTTAAAATCATGAAAATAGCCACAGATTTACAAGCTAGATTTAAACAGAATTAGTTTTCTATCTATTTCTACACATCCACTTTCTTTAAAGTAGCCAAAACAACGACCCCCTACTGGTCACAAGACAGAATGCAGATCCATCCATCCATCAAGAAAGTTCATGCTCAGTCCATCCATCCATTTTCTTTTACCCGATTCGTCCTTTTTGGGTCGGGGGGGTGAGGGGGGGTCACTGGTGCCTATATCCAGAAGTCCCTGTGCAAGAGGCAGGGGACACCCTGGAAAGGTTTCCAGTCCATCACAGGGGCACGTAGAGACAAAGACAAACAACAAGTCACTCACATCTAGGGACAGTTCAGAGTTACCAGCTTAACATGCTCAGCTCAGCTCCTCTCTTCACCCGAGTGTCCAAAACATATATCTGCAAATCAGATGCTACAAATACAAAGTCTATCATCAATCTGTGACCAAGGGTGACCTGGTGCCATGTGCACTGATGAACACCCTTGTGTTCCAACATGATTTTTTGTGATGGACAAACTGTGACTAGCAAAGAAATCAGACAACAGAACACCACTCTGGTTCAGAGCAAAGAAACCATTCCTCCCAGTCACGCCCCTCCCAGTCACACTGTCGTTATCCACATGGGCACTGAAGTCTCCCAGCAGAATAAAGGAGTCTCCAACTGGAGCACCTTTCAGCACCCCGGCTAAGGACTCCAAGAACTCCAAGAACAGTACTCCAGCTAAGCTCCAGGGTGCAGCCCCAGAGCCCATGTCCAAACAAGGGACACTGAGTGTCTTCCTGTTTTCTGTATGTACAAGTGATTTGAATCACTCTGGCTGGCCCATCACCTAGGAGCAATCTGCCTTGGGAGACCCTACCAGGGACACTTGCCCCCACAGCATAGCTCCTGGGATCATTCAGAGAAAGGTGGCCACTCACTCAAGGTGGAGTTGTCCTTATACAGCAATCTCTCGCTACTTTGCGGTTCAACTTTTGCATACTCGCTCTTTTGTGTTTTTTTTTAATAATTGGACATGACAGCTGACGGCATGATGACTGATTGATGGATGAGTCACATGAACAGCATAGATTATTTAAAATAAATTATGTTATATAATTTAGCACCTGCTGTACCTGTATGTAGCCCACAAGTGCAGGGAGAACCTCCCTCCTGCAGCGTGTCATGATCTCTGCTCTCTGCCACCTGCCGGCGATTGCAGCAAAGAAGTGGGCATGGCAGGGGGTACTGGCAGGTGGCAGAGAGTGGAGATCATGACATGCTGTGCTCTTTTAGAGCTTTCAGAAACATTGTTTAGATTATTGCAAGAGTGTGGGAAGGGTTTAAAATGCCTTAATACATACATGTATATATAACTGCAAAAATAAACTACTACTTACTACTAATTCAATTTGTTATACTATTCCTACTTCGTGATTTTTCACTTATGGGCGGGGGAAGTGCACCTTGGAACTGAACCCTCGTTTATCACGGGGGTTCAGTTCCTACTACTACTACTACTACTACTACTACTGTAAAGAAACTGGTCCAGATGAAATTATTTAACCTTTTTTTGTCTACTGAATACAGGTAGTCCTCGACTTACGACGGAGATCCGTTCTCACGCAGCGGCGTAAACCAAATTTGACGTAAGTCGGAACATGCATGGTACGCGGCGTTGTAAACACGTTTTTTTTTTCAACGTAAGACAAAACCAGCGTGCATATGTATGTACCATAAACATGTACAGTATACTGTATTTCCAAGCGGTTAGCTAACACAGTACCCTACATAATTATCAAAAAGCACATATAAAATACTGCACAGTACGTTTCATAATGAAATAAAACAGTAACAAAAACAGTACAGTACATATCTGTATTCCTCCACCACGGTTTTGCAATCCACCTCGGTCACGAGTGTTTACAGGTACAATACTGTAATGATGCCAACACCGCAGGTCAAGTCCAACCATTGGAGTTTATTAGAACAAACAAGAGCTACTATTTTAGAGGCTGCAGCTCACGCCTTTTCAAGAGCACGAACGCAGTCAACAACAACTTCCCTCCCGAATGACCGCACCACCTGCCCCCTTTCCCACAACAAGCTTGACGCCAGAGAGCGGGAGTCATCATGGTCCTAAAGGGAAAGGTGTTAACACCCCACACACAAAAGAAACGCTTGGTTTCCTCTGCTACGTAACTTGAAATAAGGCTGTTCATAGCCAATGGGAGATGCGTCGTGACCACGAAACGTCGTAACTCGAGACCGTCGTAACCCGAGGACTACCTGTATATATATGGGAATTATAGCCCCCCTGGTTGAAAGTCCATGAGCCGCCACTGCTGATGTCACCTAAAAAATTAAGTTTACTTCAAGTCTGAGTTTCTTGGTGTTTACGCAACACGTTCTGCCACATTTCAGAACATTTTATTCTCATTTGGCTCCAGCCGAACATTCTAGCTGTAAAATGTCACTGAGTGGAACAGATGCATTGTGGTTACAAAAATACAGAAACTAGTTGACTGGCTGTGATGCACACTCCGCAAAGTGGTGGATGTGTAAGTTTCGTGAACAGTCACACCGAGGACTGAATTCTCCTCAGAGCTCATTATTAGAGCTGGTGGCGAACGCCACGAGGCATCATTTTTAGTGTTCTTTATTTAACAGCGGAACAGTGAATCCTCTTAGTCCACCATTAGTTTGGCTGCGCTGCAACATAACAGATCGCAGTACTAGACTCCAAAATGACTCTCATTAATTCCTTTAAAAGCTGCAAACCCAGCACGTGAGCCACAGGAGAGATTTATTGTCCTGTTTTATATCTTTCTGCCTCTGTGGGATGATGTATATGGAAAGGTTGTCTTTGCTGTTCACAGTAGTAATAAATCTAAATAACTTAAACTTTCTTAACAAAGAAAAACTCTTTGTACGGCTTGTTCTGCCAGGTGTTTTAAAGACTTAAGTTATATTAGAAGGTACTATTAGAAGAAATGCATTGTGGACACCAGAAATGGAGTCCTTCCTTTTATTTATTATTATTTTTTTAATTTTTTATTTGTACTCGCAGCAACATTTTCTCTATTTGTATATAATTTTTATAGGCATTAAAGATACACTTTTTGGAGCTGAGTCACACAAATATAGCTGTTATCACTTGCAATTTAAGAAAATCTGTGCCCAAGTTGATCATCAAGATGCATGTACTGTATATTTGTACATGCGTCCTGTACATATGTACAGCTCGGGGTGGCTGCATGCATTCTGAGTTATTGTTTTTGAAAACTTTTACTTTCTCTTTTTTTCTGGATGTAAATGGCTTTTTTTTAATGATGATTATTTCCTCTGGTATCAGATGCTGTGCAGCTGGAAGGGTTTTTACTGAAACCTTTTTACTTTTGGACATTTGTTGTGATGCGTAACCATGGCAACATTTTTTTTTTAACAACCAGAAGCAGCTGATTAACATTTCAAAAACTCAAATACCTAAACTACAGCCCCAAATCCAAAATGAGTTGAAAAGGAGGTGCCATGAATGAATTCCCGTCAACCTGGTGGCGGTAATCGAGTACCTGACCGCCGAGATCCTGGAGCTGGTGGGAAACTGCTCGTGACAACGGGAGGATCATCCCCCGGCACCTTCAGCTGTCTGTCCATGGGACAAGGAGCTCAGCAGACTGCTGGGGGGAGTGACCATCGCTCAGGGAGGAATTCTGCCCGACATTCAGGCAGTCCTGCTGCCCAGGAGGACCGAGAGGCCCACCGGATCTGACAGCAAACTGGATCCGGGTGGATGGATCAGTATCTGTGGCCAGATTCTTCAGATTTGTTGTAGGAGATCCATCCTGCCCACAGCTATTCAATTCAATTCAAAAATTCTTTATTAATCCCAGAGGGAAATTAAATAATTAAATCAGCATCTGTAACAACTCTTGAATGAAACCAGGACGGTGAGCCACAACAACACTTAATTACCCTCTATGATTAATAAAATATTTTTGAATTAAATTGAATATTTGTGTCTGTGCAGCTTGCAGATTACAGCACACGTCAAAATGTTAATAAAACAAACAATTTCAGCTGAAATTTGCCGTGTTTCTTAGTTTGTAGAAGGTTTGAAATTTGGATTCTTAGCTGCAGCGTTTTGAACATGATCTTTCTGAACAACGTGACCACATGGTGAGGGCTGCACGTCTCTCGTGCACCCACACATCAACCTGGTGAGAGAAGCACAAAGACGAGCTCTGTAATGCAACACGTATGCAACTAAAAGCCTCACACGGAGGCACGAAAAGAAAAGCCACCATTAAAACCTGTGAAGACCACTATCCTTTCCGAGTTGGTCTTTTGATGACTTTGATGTGTCCGTGGGCCCCACACCCCTAATGTCTGCTGTAGTTCAGCAGCAAGTCGTGCCAAACATTCGCCTTGTTAATGGGAAGACGGGATGTTGGGGCTGAGCTGTCAGAAGCTGATTCTCACATTATTTTTTAGACCTCCCTCCAACTCAGACACACAAACATGCCGCCTGCTGCTCCTACACCATCAGCACCATGAAAGCACCCCTGCAGTCAACCTTTTACGTAAGCAGAATCTGTAAGTAGAGCATGTACATACACGACAACGTTCCCTTTAAACATCAGGGCTCAAAAGATCGTCCCACGAGCCAAGGACTGACCCCAGGGACTTTTAGCAAAGCCTGCAGGCGTTGCTTAATATGCCTGTTTTAATCTACAGCTCGTACCACACTGTGAAAGTGTAGGATCAGAGCTGTCACTCATTTTCTTTCTGATCCCATCAACTCCCAGAAATGAAGTAGACCTGAAAAAAAAGGGCTCATTTATAAATAAAGCTAAAGTCAGAAACGTAGAAGCATCCTCGCTGATAGATGAAGCACAGTAAATGAGATTTAAAATGTGTATAACCGGAAGAACCAGATTTCATTTTCCATTCATCACTGCCGTATTTTATAAACTTTCATTTTAACAAATTGGCCAGAAATACAAGCTATTTGTCAGTTTGTAAAATAAATAAATAAATAAACATATCTGGACTGATTGATAAATTTAGTCAAACTAACTTCAAAATATCAAACAATTTCACAGTCGAAGTCGTCCAAAGTGCTTGTATGTTCCGTAAATCTCAGCCAGTCTTTTAACACAATGGTTTAAACTCTACATTTGTCTCCAGTGTACATCCTCCTCGTATACTTTCCCAGTTTGACAGCCATAACAAATGCAGCCAGAGCCGGCATCTCCTCTAATGCATTTGATTCCAGACTGTTGTGACCCTAAGTGATGGAGCGCACCATGAGTCTGGTTGACACTAACAATGTTAACAGCGAGGGGAGTTCAGTGTGTACCACTCCACCTCTCAGTGCCTTCCTTCCTTCTCAGGCTAAGAAAACACAACCATCAGGGTTTTCTTTGTGCGCTTGTGTGGAACCCATGCCGAGGGGTTGTAAGTAGGCTGCCCCCGAACCAATGACTTCCTCCCTGCTCAAACACCAGCTCTGGGTTTTACTGCACACCAGCAGAAAGACTTTAGTGGTGTATTTTGACATTTGTATTTTTATTTTTTTTCTGCTCTTGGTTACTTTACTTTCTTTTTCTTTATTAAACTGCATGACAGCTTTCCCTCAAATCACATGCAACTCAACAGGTCACTTCCAACAAATGTCCTGAGTCCAAGAACGTCTTCAAGCTCAATTCTGCCAGAGTTTGTTCTAATTACACTTTCAAAACTTTTCCACAAGGACTCCATTAAAACAGTAGATGTATTAGTAATTCTCATGTTATTATTATTGTTATTATTGCCTTTATGTCATGTCTTTAAAACCCAATAAAACAAAATGCAAACACAAACACGCATTTTATTGTTATATATACACATACATGTATATCCAGACCCTTTCCAAAAAATTAGAATATCATGGAAAAGTTGTTTAACTTCCATAATTCCATTCAAAAATAGACAATAGATTCAGGGCCCACAATTAAAACAATTTCAAGTATTTATTTGTTTATTTTTACATAATTTGGGCTCATGAAAACAGGATCTCAAAAAATTAGAATACTGTAGAGAAATCAGCCCACACTGCTTCTCAGTTTTTGCAGAAAAAAGAAAGAAATTAGGATCACAACAAATCAATTAAAATATGGTACTTTCAAAACGATATGTCAATCTTCAATACTTGGTTGAGAATCCCTTTGCCTTAATCACTGCCTCGATGCGATGTGGCATTGGGGCCATCAGCCTGTCATCAGCCTGTGGCATTAACTGGGAGTTATGGAAGTCCAGATTTCCTTGATGTTGTCAGATCTTCTTTGTTGTTGGGTCTGGTGCCCCTCATTTTCCTCTTGAGAATACCTCATAGATTCTCCATCGGGTTTAGGTTCAGCCTGCTGGCTGGTCAGTCAAGCACTGTGGTATGGGCATCAAACCAGGTTTTGGTGCTTCTGGCGGCATGTGCAGGGGCCAGGTCCTGCTGGAAGATGAAATGTGCATCTCCATAAAGATCCTCAGCAGAAGGACTCATGACCTCTAAAACATTCTGGTAGACTGTTGCAGTGACCTTGGATTTAAGAAAGCAGAGTTTACCAACACCTGGCCAATTTAGAGTTTTCTCTTTAAATGGATGTCTCATAATATTAATATCAAAGTTACCTTCAAGCAACTTATTAAATAAAACCAAGGTATTTGCTTTGAGGCTTAAGTATAAAACATTTCACCATCTTGTTGCTGAAACTGAACATTTTTACTCATTCAGCAAGGTCATTTTGCTAATATCTTTGTTTTTCTGGTAATTTGTAACCTTTATGTAGCGGAATAAACTTAATGAAACCTTCCAAAAATACCAACTTGTAAAACAACGACATTTCAAAATGATCATTTCATTGGTTTATTCAGGAAACAAGGACAACTAATGAAAGGAAGCTTTTGAAGAAATTATATAAAAATTTAAAAAAAAGACGATAAATTAATTAATTAATTAAAATGGCACATTGGTGGTGCCGCTACTAGTGCAAGCTCAGAAAAGAAAAGCAGAAAAACATTAAAGCAAAAACGTAAAAATCAAAATAAGAACACAGACTCAAGATCACAGGTGGCGTCCATCAGAGGTGCAGCACCTGCATTAGTAAGACGAGCGCCGACATCCATCAGCAAACGAGAACATTGTGCTGGTAATGGCTCTTCTGTAGCACCAGAATAGATTCACCAATGTCACACCAAGAGCATTAGATTAATTAAAACATTAGGTTCAACGTGGTCAAAATGTTTCCCTAACAAAAGAGTTTCCTCTGAACAGTCCCGTCACGTTTAATGCTGACAACATGACAGAAATGTGATGTCAGCAAATCGGTGTGAAATTAGACAAATGCAGAGTTGATTTGATCGGCCTTTAGAGCAGCAGTGAGGACTGCGTGTTTTTTTTTTTTTATGTTTTATAGCAATGGTTTTTACCTCATTTAAACGTATGTGTAAAGTAGTCCCTCATTTATTGAGGGTGTTAGGCTCTGAACTCCCCTGCATTAAGTGGAATTCCACAAAGTAGCAACGTTATGTTTATTTTAGTATTTATAAATATTTTAAGGTTTTAGAAACCCTTCCCACACTCTTGCAATGTTCTAAACTCTTAAACCTACGTCATTTTAACAACATACTTATAGGTAGCTACTGAATTTTACTCACCAGCTCTGCAGGACAGAAGCGCCTCTCACTTCTGGTCCAACTGTTCCATTTCTGCAGACCTACCCTGCAGCAACGAAGCCCACAATCAATCTTCTAAACTCTTAAACCTGCTAATTTTAACAACATACTTATACGTACATACAGTATCTTGTAAACTTTACTTACCAGCGCATCCCCACTCGAAGGTCCTCAAGGGCCGGTTATGATCTCTCAAATGCACAGCTGAGTCTGGGGGTCCGGTTCTGGGCGCCAAAGTGCATTGTGGGGGAGGGCAGACCTTCGGCTGGCTGGCGCAGACCAGAGGTTGTCGATGGAGTCTAAGTCAGGATGAAAGAAGTCCTGATGGATGGGCTCCGGATGAAGCCTCGGACCTACGGCAGTGCACGTCCTCGCGTATTTCAGCAGAAGGAAATGGGCTTATGGGCGGGGCCTTGTTGGCTTATGAAAGGTCATTATGAGCGGGAATACTGTCTAGCGTTATTGAGAGAACACTACAAAATGGCGGCGCCTGTCCAAAGTATTTTATTTTTTTTGTTCAAGTTTTACTGGACAGTACTGTATCCAGTACTTTCACAGTCACTAAAGTAATATTAAAATAAGCAATAATAACGTTGACAATCTTGTGTCCTGTACATTTCTTTTTTTAAATATGCTAATGTGCATTGACAAACTGTGATACAGTGAGTCCGTGAAAGTTAAACTATGCTTTACACTTACTTTGCGTGGCTGCAAATACAGTACTTTGTACAATGAGGAGGGAATCTCCAACATGGAGTGGGAGGGGAGGAGAGAATGGGGTTTCCCCCACCGCCACAGTGGACCAGTGAAACCAAGTTTCATTGGTCCACTGTTAACTGTTCAGTAATTTCATTGGGCTTTTTTATTTTTACCTTTATTTTTACAGGTAGTCACAATGAGCGGTTTTGCCCGTTGTACGATAATTATCGTATTTGTACAACAATTTTGCCCTCTGTACGATGTACAATCACTAATAGCCAAAAAGGCCAAAAATACGATAATTTGACCATTCCGTGAATTTGTGGTTGTAATCGGTTGTCATCAGCTTGTCGCAATGGTCTGTCGGAGTTTTTTTGTGAACACTGAAGGCATCTGTGTCCGGAAACAGATTCACAGTTGGCTGGAAATTTCAGCCAATCGTGCTTTTCTACATGTGATCTACGAGTGACGTGTATGTGTTTGCCTCAGCACAACGGCCATGATTTGCTGAATAGTCCGCTGTGCCCACCCTATGAGTGAAGAAAAAAGAAAAGAAGAGGAAGCGATGAAAATGAGTGAACAAATGGAAGGGGGCCCATTAGTTCCCACCCGTCATTGTTTATGGAGGACACGTTAGCCTAATGCAACTGTGGGACTGCTGATGAATCCATTCCGTATTGATGCCGCAAAGCTGTGAGTGCCTGTTAGACGTTATTCAACACTAGAGTGACACATCAATAGACTTGTTATTTTGGTTATGACGGGTGTACGATAATTTCCCTCAAAATAGGATGATTTCATGTTTCTAGTGCAATAATCCTACATTTCTCACCTGGCAACACTGACGCTGAGTCATGAGGACCCACCCCCCATGAAAGACATGTGACAAGGCTAAATGGTTTGGCGGCATGAAGCCCGTTAGCCCGTCAAAAATAAAAATCCATAAATTAGCCTCAGCTGCTGCCACGTTCAAACCGTCTGAAAAAAGTAGCGACTTGTAGTCCGTAATTTATGGTAATTCATTTTAAAGATAATTCAGATGTTTTAAAGTGAAGTTTCTTTAGGAATGTTAGGAAACATGGCGTTGGACTTAGAGGAGCTGACTCTCATCCTGTAGCTTACAA
>JARVGS010000400.1:6787448-6813092 GCA_031762315.1 Hypsolebias antenori | reverse complement strand
CCTGGCCTGCTTAGTGGTCGCCGAGGGACTGGACTAAAGGTTCGGTTCAGGTTGCACTTGATTATTTTAAATAAACAAGCTGCTCTTGCCCGGTCTCACTCATGTCTCACTGAAGCTGCACTGTAGCAATGGGGAAAGCCAAACACCTCCCCCCGCCCCCTCCCTTACTTTTATGAGTCTGTGTCTATCAAAGCAAAGACACACAGGTTGCGCGCCCGCCCCCGTGGCCTCGTGCTTTTGACCTTTATAGGTTCGCATGCGGTGCGTGCACACAGAACATACCTGGGATCCTAAACAGGCTTACCAGTAATTAACATAACAAGCCAACAATTCCGACAATCAAGTTACCATCCTCGGTGTTCTGAACAACTCTGCCAACTCTGGAGGAAGATTTCATTACCATATGCAGCCCTCTCGTGGCTGCATATGGTAATGTTTACTTTTGCTTCATGTCAGTATGAATGAACATTGAACGCGTCAGTCAAAAATTGTGTCATAAGAATAGGGAAAAAACATATATAAGTCGCTTCAGTCTATACGTTGCAGGACTGGCCCAATTATGAAAAAAGGAGCAACTTATAGTCCAGAAAATACGGTACTTGTTTACCATAGCGGAAGGCTTCAAGTACCTCAGGAAGTCAACGTGTTATTGTCAGGTGCAGTTTGCCATTTGTTCAGTCTCACAGGGTAAATTATTTCTGGGTGAGAGGTCAGACAAAGCACGATCCTAAACCGGTACATTAAGTCCAACAAAGCAACAAAACACCCTGCCCAGAGTAGGATGCAGAGCCTCCATCTGAAAGCTGGACCTGGAGTAGGGCCTCGGAAGAGAAGAATTTGGCCAATAGTTGAATCTCAGATTGAAGAGGAGCATTGTACCAGTAGATTTCATCCTGAACCTTATTCCAGAAAAGGAGTTTGTTCAACTTGAGTTTGTGTTTTGTGAACTTGGAGAAGGCTTATGACCATGTCCTTTGTGTATGTGAAGGTAGAGCTACAGGAGTATGAAGTGTCTGACCCTCTGCTGCAGAACATTCAGTATCTACACATTCATTGTTTGGTTTACCATGGTGACACAGTCAGATTCATTTCATAGGGGTAGGGATTTTGCTAGAGGTTCCCATGTCATCCATCAAGAGACCAAGGTTTTACATTCACTCAGCTTTGGATCACATTTTTGTCATTTGTATATGTGGTCTTGCTGGGACGTCACAACGGGGACAGAAATTCAATTTAAATCAGTCGGGATGAGAAAAATAAACCCTCCAAGTCATACGTTGATAAGGGTGAATTGCTCATTCTTGACTGAAAATTAATTTCTGCATAAAGTGGCTGAGTATATTGTAGTTTGAAATGCTTTGCAGGTCCTGTTCATGAGTAAGAGTAGAACAAACAGTCATAGGAAACTGACATGCTAATTGGTGCAACTGGGATAATATTAGGAGTTCAGTGTTCTGGAAGGACTTTAGTGTTTCCATTTTGGACCAAAGGCAGCCACTCAAGGTGGTTCAAGCATTTGGCACTGATGTCTTCTAAATGCCTCTCTGGGGAGTTTTTCCAGCCATGTCCCACTGTGGGGAGTCTCTGGGGAAGACCCAGAATTTACTGGGAAGCTAATAATCTCCCTTCTGGTGATGTAACCCATTAATGTCCATACAGAGAAGCTGACAGGGGAAACTGAGGACAGGGAGGTCGTCACTCAGATTCTGGTCTCTGTAACCTGATATGGGTTAAACATCCGAAAGTGATGGTTATGAAAGAGATTGTTGATCTAAGATGAGGCTCTAGATAGCAGGATATGTAGCTTTAGAACTGTATTATGCTTTTTTCACTAGAAAGACATCAATTGCTGTAAAACATCTTCAGCAGAATACACACATTGTGCTTTTTAAACTACTCTATAAATGTCTAGCTCCTGTTTTTTCTTATACCTGACACATCTATTACGCCTTCCTCTGCTCTGACTGTGCACTTTGCAGGGTGCTGCCCTGTTCTGCTGAGATTCAGGATTACACATTATGTCTGCTAAATTAACATAAACCTTAGAAGCAACATCTTTTCTCAGCAGTGCCTCCGACTCAAGACTATTTGTATTTGGGAATAAGAGTTCAAACATTTTAATTAAACAGGAAAAAGAAGTGTCGCATTGGGATTCCTGCCCATGGCACAGGGCTGGACACACCTGGATAGGTGTGAAAGTGAAATAAATGGTTGGTTTAAGGGTTGTGTTGTGCACTGAGTTGTATTTATTCTGCGGTGGCATCTCACATTTCTGTTGTTGTCCATCTCAGAGTTATTTGTACTTTACTGTACTTCACCTACATGTGCATGCACCTACAGGATGAAGGGGACAACACAACGTATATTCATGAGTGAGCTTATGGTGTATAAAACAGAAAGGGGGAAGGACAGAAAGACTGCAGAAAAATTTGATGGGATATAGGAGGCTGAGGAGGCACAAAAGAGGTAAAAGCTTCCATCGACAGACAGATGAAGACATAGCAAAGAGAGGAGACAGAGGGATGGGTTGTAAGGGAAAAAACTAAAGGCTTAGCATTCCTTGAAAGACTGCGTATTGCTCTTTAAAGCCATTTTTCCATTGGCTAAGGTCAGTAACCTGTGGCGACCATCTTTAATCCAAAGGTTAACGAGTTGAAATGCCCAGTCAAGTATTGCTTTCTGGGAGTTCCATTAAAGTCCATGCAGTGGTTCATAATATATTTTGCTAAAAAACAACATTTTAGGACAATTGCACTGTCATTTAGCTCTCAGAAAATAAGGTTGGGATACGTGTCAGCTACCACCATCCCTAGTTTTAGCCCAAGCTCTGTAAAATTAGTTATAGGAGGAGTAAATTTGTGCTGATGTTGATGCAGTTTGCTGCGAGGAGCTGAGGAAATGGGCCTGAGGAAGGCGGTGAAGCCCGAGTTTGGTGGTGGAACGCGAAGCTTCTCCTGTGAGGAGGACTACATCTATGAGAACATCGAGAGCGAACTGTGTTTCTTCACCTCGCAGGTCAGTGTCACAGACACACACACACACACGCAGTGGCTTCTCGTGGTAGTGTTTCTGATGTACTTGGTCTGCTTCATGTTGCAGGAGAGGCAGAGCATCATCAAATACTGGCTGGACAATCTACGTGCCAAACAGGGGGAGGTTCTTCATAACATCAGCTTTCTGGAGGGCCAGCCAATCAGTAAGCAGCTTCAGCACAGTGCAGGCAAAACGCACAACTTTGAATACTGTAGTTTTAAAAACAATTTGAGTTTGTTTATAAAAGTCATCTTTGAGCGATATATATAAAAAATACAAGTCCAAATCATGAATCCAGTTCATTTACATTTACTAACAGTTCAAATCCTTTTATAACAAACAGATTTACACACAGTACAGTACATTATGAAATGTCAATAAGTAAAAGTTATCTATATAAGCAAGACAGCAAATGGTGTAGAATTTCCACTTTGGGCAATCAAGCGTTCTGAGCAGCACGCTGGCGAGAGTGGAAAGGAACAACTCCTTTTTAGCAGGAATACGACTCGAGCAGAGCAGAACCGGGCTTAAGACAAACAGCAATCTGGGTTTGAGGACAGGAAAGAGACACAGATAAACACAGAATTGGTCTAAGTGTAGTTTCTATAGGATGAAAAACAGGATAATGAAAGCAATAATTACAAATACAGCAGTCCCTCGCTACTTCGCGATTCGTTTATCGCGGACTCGCTCTATCTCGATTTTTCAAAATAAGATTGGGCATGACACACGGTTAGCTGATTGATGGATGAGCTGCACGATCAGCATGGAAATTATTTTAAATTATTTAGAACCTGTGTGCACATTGCCCACACTACAGGATATGCTTCCTGCTGCAGCTGATCAGCTGTTCTCCGTGCAGAGTGGAGAAGTGGGCGTGGCCAAGACTGCTTCCAGGTGGCAAAGAGCAGAGGAGGAAGGGAGCTGAAATCATGACATTTTGTGCTCTTTTAGAGCGTCTAGAGTTTAGAAACATTGTTTAGAATACAGGTAGTCCTTGGGTTACGACAGTCTCGTCTTACGACATTTTGTAGTTACGACGGCATCTCCCTTATTCAAGTTAGGCGGTTACGCCGGTTTTACGTCGTTTTTACGTCGTTTTTATGTCGGTTTTTTTGTTGTTTTTTAACGTCGGTTTTACGACAGTTTTACGACGTTAAACGTAACGCGGCGGCGCAGCGGCGGAAGAATACAGTTACGCGGTGCAGCGGCGGAGGAATACGTACTGTATGGAGGAGGATGGCATCACTAGCATCCCAGTAGGTCATTAGCTCTTCATTAGCCCTTCATTATGGCTCTCAAAATGCAAGGAGGACTCTTCTGATAGTAGTGCATCGAGGAAAAGGAAGGCCTTCACCATGGACTTACATCGAAAGTTACGTGGTGCAGCGGCAGAGGAAGACGTACTGTACGGAGGAGGACAGCGTCACTAGCATCCCAGTAGGCCATTAGCCCTTCATCAGCCCTTCATTATGGCTCCCAAAACGCAAGGAGGACTCTTCTGATGGCAGTGCATCGAGGAAAAGGAAGGCCATCACCATAGACTTACGTCGAAAATCGGTTTACGTGCTTGGTAAAACAGGTATGTCACATGTATTTACGTACGTTCAGACTTACATCACATTCAGTTTACGCCGCCGCCGTGAGAACGGATCTCCCGTCGTAAGTCGAGGACTACCTGTATTTTTTTCTTTTCTTTTCCAAATTTGTGCCTGTAATTACAGTTAAATGATGAGATCGGATTCTGAAAAAATGGCTACGGGCTGAGGCCAGGTTGGATTCTTTTTAGGCCCGAATGCAACTCTGTTCCCTCGGATATAAATCTGTCTGTTGTTTAATCCTGCCAGGTGAGTCGCTGTGCGCCGCTGCACCATGGCTTCTGTTTTTACATGTCAGCCATTTACTGCCTTGCTCGGTGCCACAGAGGTGGGCTGGCACCAACCTCCCTCGTCGCCTCGGCCCCTTCGGGTCACATCAAGGCAGCCAGAACACACCTCAGCCCTGCGCAGAAGCATCTTCTGAAAGAGCCTTAAGAAACAGAATAAAATTCTAGTTAATGCGAGAGTCGCATCGTCCTTCAGCTGATCATCGGTCACATTTTAAATAATAGCTTATTGGAAATCACCTTGTTGGAGATAAAATTTTATTTTTTTGCCTGTCGAACTATATTTGGTTACCACAGATGAAAGTAGACAAATTGAACTAATTGATTTTGTGACAAGCTGTTAAAGTGCCTTAAGAGGGTTTAATTTAAACTTTTCTGTTTTGTTAAAACATTAATTAACTTCTTGTTTCAGACAGTTTTTTTTTAACACCTGAATGATTCCTAGCTGACCAACACTCCTGGGAAAATGATCAAGAACTTGACTGAAAGTCATTATTTTTTTGAAGTTATTGAAAACTCCTTGAAGAAACGCGACTTCAGTGTTGAAAAATTACAGATGTGTAAGTTTTGGTCAAACAAACCTTGAAAAAAATAATAATAAGCATGCACGTCAGGCAATCTGAAGATGTCAGAAGCACAGAGCATGTGGTGTGAATGATTCTAAGCTACTAACACAACTACAACAATTTTATTTCTCTGTAAAATTAGCTGAGTTACAGCTATTTTCTGTTAAGATCAGTTGGCTGCGGCATCCATCTTGAATTAGCCAGCTGTGTTTGAGCATCCTGCAATTGCATTTTGCAATTTTATTTGTAGTTTATCCAGTGGTATGATATTTTGCTAACACAGAGACATGCAAAGACACAAAGTACTTTACGTTGCACAGTACGTCATATGAATTTGAAGTGCTGTATAATCTCTTTTTAAGGCTGCAGAAGGTCACCGCTGTCCTCTAAAACGATATCTTCAGCAGCCGTATGTGCCGCTGCACTTTGTTTCTGTAAGAACTTATTTTTACATCATTAGATAAATGTGAGCCAAACGATGAAAAGACAGCTATTAAGGCTCCGGGTTACCAATGATGAGTAAAATTACATTCTTCTAGCAGTGCTGATGAATCGGATGAGTCTTGTGTGCTGCCCTCATAACAGCAGGATAATTACAATCTATAAAGAATTTCACACTTTCATGTTTCTCAAGCGTGAGGAAATAGAATTACGTACATTACAGCACTTTAGGAAAAGAAACTTATAAATGAGGCAAAATAAAGGTTCAAAAAATGATTTGACTTATTTCAGGGTTGTGGTATAGTTTCCCCTCTAGTTTCTGTCCAAGCACTTCATGTAAGCTGTAGCTTTGTGCAAAACACTTGTAACTTCTGAGTTTAAAGGAAGAAAGTATAAAACACAGCTGATTTTATACATTAACCAAACATTTACCTAATCTTCATTTTTCCATCCATTCCCTGCTGTATACCTGTGGTCGGGTCACAGGGCCAACAGGCTCAGAAGTGAAACCCAGACATCCCTCTCTCTAAACACTATCAAGGATACCAAGGCGTTCTCAGACATAAAGGAAACCTAATCCTTCTAGACCTTTCCTCTCAGTAGAAGATGCCTGGAATCTCTCCAGATACCGAAGCCCCTTGTATCCTATTTTAGATTGGGTCACAGTGACGACAGGTTCAGAGGAGACACCCGGCTTTTCCAGTGACATGTTCTAGCTCATTCTTGGAGGATCCTACTGAGTTTATGGCTCAGGGGGTATATAACATCTAGTTCTGTCTCTTCTATGGGGTTTCCTCGTATTGAGATGTGCCTCAATGTAGACTCCTTGGTGGAATCTCTAATCAGTTGGTTAAACCACCTCAGCTGACTCCTTTTGCTGCAGAGAAACAGTGTGGAACAATCGGTCTCGCCGCGGCACCTTAGTGGTGAAGGTGCAGCTATAAAATGTTAAGAAAAGCCCTCCTGCTACGCAGGCTCTGCTCCATAATTCCAGCAGTGGGCCTCCCAGGGGCGCTGCATGGGCAACGCTAACCACTGAAGGGGCAAACACGAACCACTGGCGCTATAACCGGTTCACCCAGGTAGACAAAGCTCGTGAGCCTCGGTTGGCTGTCTGCCTATGAGAAGGAAAACTTTGCAAACCAGGGCAGATCAAGCTCGCTATGCCTTTTTAGGCAAATGCGCCTAGACCCACCTTCGACAACTGTGATGATGTCAGGAAGGACATCCGGTCAGCAAAATCTGCCACATTTAAATTTCATGGATTTACTATCTCTGTTGCAAGGAAGTGCTAGGGCATTCTCTGTAGCCGATGCATGCTGCTGCCCGGGCGGTGTGAGAAGTGACGGCATGGATATGAAGACCCTCCATTTCACAACTGACGATACGTGAAACAGAGGAAAATGGAAAAGGAGAATCCATGCGGTTGATCCTGTTCTGAAAGGAGCAGAACTTACAGCCTGAAGGAGAAAGTGTCCTACTGTGATCTCCCCACGTCACTCCATCTCTAAGGCTGAGTCCAGCCACCTTCCAGAGGGAGCTCGTTTCAGCCACTTCTATCCAAGATTTTCTTCTTTTTCATTTAACCTTTATTTATCCAGGTTAGTCTCATTGAGCCACGAGAACTCATTTTCAAGAGAGACCTGTTAGGGAGCAGATGGTGGGGGTTAAGGGCCTTGCTCAGGGTCATGCTTTTGGTCAGGCCTTGCTTTTGGTCATGATTCATACAAGAAGACCATAGATGAGGGGTGGCGTCTACACGGACCAGTGAATCATGAGCTTTGTCTTTCGGCTCAGCTTCTCCTTCTTCACTACGGACTGAAGCAACACCCTCATTACTACAGATGAGGTCCCAAAGCAGAAACCCCCCTCTTAACAACTGTGCATTGTTCATATGTTGTTCATGAACCACAAGGGGCAGCCCTGGCAGAGTCCAATCTGCACAGCTTGACTTTGTGTCAAGGATGCATGCAAGGCTCCCGCTCGGGCCACACAGGGACCAGATACCCTGTAAGAAATTACCCTGGCACCCTTCAAATAATTCCAGGGGGTGCGCAGTCCAAAGGACGTAAAACACGTAGAATGGAGCGAAAACTCGTGATCCCTTTACCACTGTTGCACAGGTAAGTCTGGTCCACTGTTCCATGACCTGAACAGTCCTCTTGAATCTAAGGTTCAACAATCAGCTGGAGCCTTTCCCAGCACATGTAATATATGTATTTATTTCCAGTTTTCTGCTGAGTACTGAGCTTTCAGTCACCGACACCAACCAGTGGACCGAGTTAAAAGTTCAGATTTATCATTTCGTCCCGCTCCAGGGAAACAAATGTAACATTTTTCCGCTTCCCACCTGGAGTAGCAACATGTACAGGGTCACCTGCAGGTTACATTTTGTCACAGCACCAGCGGGCGCCTTGTTTCTGTCTGCTCAGACAGTCATTTTTCACATGTGGCCTTTCTCCCGGCTTCACTCATGCTACGATATTGTCCCCGTTTCTAAACTCCGCTGCGGTCCAACGTGAATAAATCTCGCAAATTAGGTTTGAAGTGGCCTTTTCTTTGGCTGAACTTGACAAGGTTAATTTGAGCGCGAGCGCCACGTTCTTGTCCGCACTCGAGATCATTTCAGAGCCGTGATTTTCATGTGCCAATCTTACTGAGGGAAGACGTATAATCTGAATATTACAGCGTTCTTGTGTTGGGTGGTTGTAAACGGCCGCACGGTGGCGGATTTGCATAATTAGGTGCTGTGAATGGAGGGTCACATTTTAATCTTTGGCATCATCCAAGCAGCAGGCTATTACTCCGTCCCTGACATCGTCTTCCTCTTCCTCCTCAGGTACCTACTTCACGCATGAAGCCAAAGGAGCAGACGATGCGGCGGACGCAGACACAGCCATCATCAACGCAGAGGGAGGCCACACCAACTCCGATGAAAAGAAGGAGTACTACATCTAATCCAAACGGGACCCCCTCACTCCAGCATCCTCCTCGAGACGTGGAGCTGGTTTTACGGGGAATGTGGGGCAAGGGTTTTGACAGAGAGCTTTTAATTTGAAAGGATCGAGGGGTTCGAGAGGTCATGGTGGGATTTTTCAAAGAAAGGCCTGGTTTTAAGACGTCGTTTAGTCTAGTCCGCAGATGTAGATGGAATGTTCTGTGTTTAACAAACAAAAAAAAAACATGATTTAAAAAATTAAAAGTTGGAGTTTTTCAGTAAAGCAAGTTGGGGCTGGGTCGGGGGTGGGGGGAGGGGTGCGCCAGGCGTTGCCAGAAATCACTGTAGAGAGCTTCACCATTCAACACCCCCTGCCTCCTAACTGCTGGTTCAAACTTTATTTCCATTCACCATTTGCAGAAAATTCTGTGCCTTGTTCTGAACGTTTCTTTTTGTTCTCTCCATGTTGATCACTTGCATAACGTTGTTGCTTCCCCGTTATTATTTTTATTTTTTCCACCGTGTCATCTCTTTCACTTGTTGTCATCGGTGTGCTGTCGGCTTTTGTATGAGAGTAAAACCACACAGACACTTTATTTGTTTCTCTAAACGTGTCTGCGCTCACCGATCCTCTCCTGCATAACGAAAACTCTTTCCAGTAAACTGTGATTTTTGTCTCAAGCCATTTCTTCCCTCTCCTTTTCCCCCTCAACGTGTGACCTGCTCCAAGAATAAATAATAAAAATGTAAAAAAAAAATTTTTAAAAAACAGAAATGCATGGAATGCTTCATTGTACAAACAGCATAAACGAGACACAGGTTTGTTGTAGTGGACCCGCGCCGACCCCGCACCCCAACCCTCCAGAGCTAACATGGCTAACATGGACTGGTTTTATCAGACCAACGCAGATTTGTAAAAGTTTTAGCCGCCTCCGTTTCCTCCCCAGAGTCGACATGCAGCTAGCTGTTCCTTAAAGGGATAGTTCAGACGTTTTGAAGTGAGGTTCTGTGGAAATGGTTATGAATAATGTTGTAGAAAGCTCTTTAAACAGCCGTTTGAACTGATGAGCTAACAGCTAGTCAGAGCGGAGCCGCAACTAAAGTCCTTAAAATCCTGCTAGGTGGCACAACATAATACAGCCCAGTATAGCTGGTACCTGATACACAGTAGTCCCTCGCTACTTCGTGGTTCGTTTTTCGCAGACTAGCTCTATCGCGGTTTTTCAAAATAAGATTGGACATGACACACAACTGGCTGACTGATGGATTAGCCGCTCAATCGGCGTGGAATATTTATTTAAAATAAATTATTTAGCACCTGCTGCACCTGTGTGCAGCCCACACTGCAGGAGGAACGTCCTCCTGCAGCTCCTCCTCCCTCCTCTTTGATTTCCGTTCTGCAACGAAGTGGGCGTGGCCAAGAGCGCAGAGAGCTGAGTTCATGACATTCTGTGCTCTTTTAGAGCGTTTAGAGTTTAGAAACATTGCTTAGAATATTGCAAGAGTGTGGGAAGGGTTTAAAATGTCTTAATATAAAAATATTTAAATACTAAAATAAACTACAACTTACTACGTGTACTACTGTATCCCTACTTCACGGTTTTTCACTTATCACGAGGCTTCAGGGTACAGATCCTCCACGACAAATGAGAGACTACTGTATACCAGGTACTGTACGTACCCTGTGAGTGGAGGGGACAGTTACTTTCATGATACCGCCCAGTCACTGTAGGTACAGTATGTATTTGGTAAATACCGTGTACATATCAAGCTGTATTATGCATTACTACTCAACTACAAATTAAAATTTTATAGTAATTCATGCAAACACTAGTTAGTAAATTTTACATTACTATGTTTTACTTTACACATTTATTTTTTAAAAAGTACAATATTCCTGCTGGAAGTTCCCAGGCTGCGCTGGACGTTCTACAGCTAGCTGCTGCTGTCGTTTTAAATTTTGATTTGACAGTACTATGTGTTGGGCTTTGCTCTCAGCTACTATCCCAACAAACTTCTGCTCAGTATGGCAAAAAAAAACAAAACAAAACAAAAAACAATGTGTTAAGCTATGGTGGCCATCTTGGATTTTTGATTTGGATGTAATACGTGATGGAAAACATTCTCAGCTAAAACGTCACCAAATTTCAGCTTTATATTTGTAAAAACATCTGCGTTAAAGCCATTTAAAAGTAACGTTGGTGGCCATCTTTGATTTTTTTATTTTTATTTTAATTCCGTATTTATTGGGCATTGTTCTCAGCTAGCACCACACCAAATTTCCGCTAAATATCTACTAAAATAACTGAGTCATCGTATTTTTTTCCTTTTAGCTAAAGCGGCCATCTTGGATTTTTAATTTGCATTAGGAATGCATAACTCACTCTCAGCTACAACCATATTAAATTTCAGCAGAACATCTCAAACGTTGACTGACTGATAGTTAATTTTGAGTCTTGTGAAGTAGCTGTGGCAGCCATCTTGAACCAAAATGGCTCCAAAAGTTAATCGGTGTTTTGTTCAGAGAGCACGTCACTGTAGGTCATGTGACCTCACTGAGGCTGTGAAGAGTTGGTTTTCGATTAGAAAAATGGCGTCTTTGTTTGCAGATATGTTGCCATGGTAACCTGACCTAGAGTGACTTGGTCTCTGAACAAAACACCAATTAACTTTTGGATGAAGGTAAGTTGTTTTTAAGACGACAGTAATCCACCTCTGATTTGAACCCCGCCCTGACTAGCCATTAGCTCATCGGTCTGATCAGACTATTTGTCCAAATTAAGGCTGTTCAATAAAACAAAATACTGTAATTATTCATAAGCTTTGAACAGAACCAAACTGAACTATCAGTTTAAACCTTTTTTCCCCCTAAATGGGAGTTTTTTCCCCCTCAATATGCTGCCATTTTATTATTTTAGTTTCACGTTACTTCTTTTTGACTGACAAGAACACCTGTACCCCACTGGTTTTTAATGAGTTATAATGAGTTTTAACGCATTTGAATCTTACTGTCAAACCTGAAATATTTTTCTTACAAAAACGGGACAACTTAGAAAATGTAAATTGCTTTGAAACTATTTTTTTGGCTCATTCTTAGATAGAAGGCCTCAGTATTTAAAACTAAAAAAATACAGTCCTGTTAGGAAAAAACAGATCGTATTATTGGCCAGAAGCTGCCGATATAGTGTGATATAGTGTGCATAAACTAAAGGAGTAGACAGACCGCCTTAATCGATTTTAAATTGAAACGTGTGCAAGTTTAGGTTACATTTTAGCTCCACGAAACATCCAGGTCTCTCCCATCAGTGGCTTCATCTAATCTCATAAACACAAAATGTCAACTCAAGCCAGTGGATTCACAGCTGTAATGTAAACTAATCCTTACTCTGAACAATTTTTTTTACAACTTACTAGAACTCCAGTTGGAGTGCCGTCGTGGGATTTTATCGTTTCACTCTCATTGTGAGTTTCGTCGACCTGTAAATCAGACACGTTGGGGAAAAGAAACGTTTTGGAACAGAAATGCTCTGAGAGAAAGACCAGTCTTTCCATCACATCGACTATAAACGGTTTTGCATTGTTGCAGCGGCTTTTGAATGCTTAAATAGTTCACATTTTGCATGTCTGTATGTGCTTGAGAGCATTTTTTTCCTTCATCTCTGTCTAGCTTCATGGAACAGCTGCCAAAACTGAACAGGGATCAGTTTTGTTGTGCCAGCTGGGGGGCGCTGACGATGCCCAAAGTCAGTCTTTGCTTGTAATTTAACTTAGTCCACATGTTGTGCGTCATGTTGTTTATCCATGGTTTGCATTAGTTTCCTAGCTGGTGGCATTGTCTGTAATTGTGTGTTCACACAGCAAGCAACACACTTGAGTCCTTTATATCCGGACCACATGTGGCGTTATGGAGATGGAGGTACGGGTGGTGGTGGGCATCTTCCAAGTTTGAAACACTGCCGCTCTGATTAATGCGCAGTTTTATTTCACATACCAGGCATTTTACCAACACAAATGATTTAAATGTTCAGCTAAAACAATCGTCGCTCATGACACAAACGCATCAGTTAATACTAACATTAACAGACTGAGAGGAGCAATTGTTCTTTAGGGGAAAAAAAAAAACGAGCAAGTTTACTTTTTTTAATTGCAGTGCACAATCAAAAAGTACTCTAAAAAGTAGTAGGAGTGTAACTGTACACCTAAGCCAAGATCCAGCACAAACCTTGGTTTGATGGTCCCAGTTCAGCATTGGTTCTATAGAAAAAGACACACATGCTAAATATTTGTTTTTTGTCTTCTAAAACCAGACACACAAAACCAGCCACTCATGTTAATGCAGTGCTCATACAGCAAGATAGGATTTCTTAACTGATAACCTGTGCTATCAAGTCGGTGTTTTGTCTTGTTCATAAAAATTGAACTAAACCAAGGCCTACAGGCTGTCAGTTCAAAAGTTAGATAAACTTCAAAATTTAAAACTGTCCTTTTATTAGGAAAATATGAAAATATGTGCACCCGCCTCTTCCAAACTCGTTCGTGTGGACATGGTGCTCTGCATGACCACTTTCTATCATGCAAGCAGTCGTCTCAGTGTGCAGGATGGCACCTTGATGGTTTTGTACTTCAAGGATATTGCACATTATTTTTCTCCTACTCATTAGTCTGCTCTAATGGCAGTTAGCAACAAACAAATAAATAAAAGACCAAAGGCTGAGACTAACACATTCATTGTTTGGTCCCTTTATTCATCCTAAACATCTGCATCATGAAAATTCAGTACGAACAGATGTACCATGACATCCCTACAAAATAGATGGGATAAATTTATAGAAAATATTAAAAACAATTTTTACCCCTCTGCTGTCAGTACTGATTCCTCTAGTCCACACTGATCAAATACACAGTTGAATTAGGGATGCACAATATTATCAGCATGGTATCGTATTGGCCAATATTAGCGATAAAGTTAAATATCGGAAATTGGCCATTCCACCGAAATAACTCACCGACATAAAAGGTGGTGTTAAAAATACATATATATAATCATTTTCATCCCCCTTTTTGGCATCAGCATTTGGTAGCAGGCCAAATTGACAAAGACCATGCAGAATAATGTAGTATTTTAATTCCACATCAGAGAAGGCTACATAGTCTCTGTAAGTAGGTCTAGGGCACATGTGTCAAACTCAAATCCCGGGGGCCAAATGTGGCCCTTATTGACATCTTTTCTGGCCCCCAAGATGATATGTTAAATGTAAAATACATTTATCCCTTCAATCTTTTTCAGTAATCTTTGATGATGATGTCAAAAATGCAGCAGGGAACTTCAAATGAGACCAATTAAACTCTTGTTGAGGAACCTGCAACCAAGAAAAGATATTGGGTATCGAACTTGAGTTAATGTAGATTATGAAATTGGCCCTTAGTTTGAAAAAGGTTTTAATTTTGGCCCCCTTCTGTAAGCGAGTTTGACACCTCTGGTCTAGGGGGAAAATATTGTTATTGGCATCGGTTATCAGCCAAATACGTTTTAACATATTGTCAAATCGGATATCGGCCAAAAATCCAATATTGTGCATCCCTAGGTTGAATCGATATAGAGCTTTTTTCCAAATAGACATTCTTAGTATAAAGACCTAAAAGGTTGAAAAATCTCAAATCCAAGGTCAAACCTACAATCAATTGTGTATTCTCTTAAAAAGTTTGTTTATTTTCTTCAAAATTGTATGTAGTTATAGAGGATTTTTAGTCTTTGATCCATCTCTAACTGTCCCAGTAGTGTTAAAATGTCACTGTGAATTCAGACTTTTAGAGTGACCAGTATTCATTGGACTGGCTGTGTTTCAGTCCTGCATCCAACAAACCAGCTGTGTTCCTCTGGTTCATTCAGTTTTAGCACTGAGCCGAAATCAAAGAAAATTTCTTGGTCTTTTTTGAAGTGCCAGACCAGACCTAACAGTTTTAATAGTGGTTAAGGGATTAGCCAACTTATTTGAAGAGTGCTCAGCTCTGGGACAGCATATTAATCATTTTTGGTTGAAAATCACTGAAACGGAAGAGTAGACACTACCCATCTATTTCTCAGGCCTCTCAGAGAATTAATACAGTACATACAAGATTTATATGACACTGCCGCCAGTGATTCAGTTTTAGACACAAAAAGACAATTGTTTAAACGTCTGTCATGGGTTGTATCTCTAAACTCCGTATCCTGGATGCACCAGTAAGATTTAGTTGCATCTTGCATTGTCATTGCGTGTCTATGTTGGGAAAATCTCTGCCCACAGAAAGATGAAATCCAATAACTTTTAGCAAGTTTGGTAAATGTTGACTTTGGCAGCATAGCAAAACTCATCGTTACCAATTCTGGAAAAATAAAATCCTTTACGAGACACCTAAAATCAATGCAAACTTTCAAAGTCTTTTTTAAAAAGTTTGTAGATAAGCTTGTTTTTTCTTTAAATTTCTGACTTCCATATATCTGCACCTGTACACATACAAATAGGTAACTATAATTATTGATATAATTGTGTTGCTTATGTTGCTATTTCCATCAATGACAAACATTATTCAAGTGAACTGAATCTTAATACGCTCCTTCATTTAGACTGTTTTCTTACATTTCGCTGTTTTCCATGGTAAATATAACATTATCTTAATTATGCTTTTATTTCATCACTGTTAAAGTATGCCATCATCTTTAATGTGGATCAATACCAGTCAAATCCACAGTTTAAACTTGGACTAAACACCAATTTTAGTGTTCCGTGAAAAATAACAAATTTGTTAGTGTTGCTTGCTGTGTATTCTCTCATTTATACCACACGTGCTATTAATCACATTTCAGTAGATTTGCTAAATGTGAAATGCAGTTTGCAACACATTACCTGTGAGATAGCTTTAATATATCATGATCATGCATGAAGACTGCATTCAGGCTTTTCCCATAAAGATTTTTGAAATCGAAGGTTGTCCAGAAGCATTAGACGATGTCTGTAGAACATACAATCTACAAATTTCTGTGCATATTGATTGTTGTTTGCAGTCCTAGAAAAAAAGGCAGTGAGGCTGTAGCTGAGCTTATAATTTTTCATTGAACTTAGCAGTTGTACATAGACGTTACAGAAGGACGTTTCCTCTGAAACTTGAGCTCATTTTTAAAAGTCACATAGGAAGTACCACCAAGTTAACACTGTATGCTGATGACACTGTTTTGTGTTTGTGTTTAATGGATGGGTGGGGTGGGCTAGGATAGGGAACTGATTAGGTTAGATGTTTCACGGTCTGGTGTCTGATTAAAAAAAAATCTAATAACTGACTTGTTATTGTTACTTTATGGATCTAAGCAGACGTCACATCATCTGTTAGGCTGCAACTTTGTGATTTGTATTTTACAGCGAGCACTACTTTGCTTCCATAACAAATGGCAGCTTCCATTTAAAATCAGATTTTAACAAATGTACTTGTCATTAAAGGAACAGAACTTAATGTCCTCTCCCTTAAGGTCGATATGTTTTCATCTAATTTGTGAACATTATGACCAGTTGTGCTTGTTCTACTAAAAACTCCAAAGAAGAACAGAACAACTTAGAAAATAACACAGACATGGATAATTTGTTGGTACCCATGATTCCCAAAAAGCTCTTATCTTACCCCGTTAGATCAAAAAACCTCTCCCAGGAACTTTTAGTGACTTCTGTTTGGTGAATGGAATCTTGCAGGGTCTTATTCCATGGAGTTAATTATGATTTCAAATGTGATGGATGGCACAATCAGAAAGTAAATAGAAGAGCAAAGGATGGTTTCCTTGGCTCCGCACCATTCATCTGAGCAACCTGGGGTTGCATTTCCTCTTGTGTCCACATCCTGGGAAGTCCTATAGTCCCATCAACCTTATACTTTATTGGTAGCTGAGATCAGAGGAACATAAAGCTGTTTGACAATGGTCTTGTAGCGTCCACCTTTAACTTAGATATCGATAATCTTCCTTCTGAGCTCCTCACACTGATCTCACCTTTGCTTTTTCTGTTCCATGTTTAGTTTGGGGCGCATAAACATACCAAACTAGTCTGTGGCTGACTAAAAGGCTGATGAAAAGACTGAAGCAGTGGTGTAGTCTATGCGATACTCTGGTATACTGAGTATACCCACTAGAAAAGCTTAAAAATGTCAGTATACCCACTTAAAATTGCCCAATGATACATGACATCATTAGGCACGTGTCATTGATACATTAAACGGCAGTTAAATGCTTCCGTAGCATGTCGTCGGTATGCAGCGCTTTGCTTTGATACTGTTTTATAAATTCTATAACATGTTTTTAATACAAAGCCAACAGTTGTACAAAGTTAATTTATTCAAATATAAGCATCAGAGAAATTTGGAAATGTTCAATACGCTTAAAAATCAAATTAAATTGACGATTACGTTGTATTAACCAGTGTACTTTGGTTTCTAAATACAGTATACCCACTACAAAAATGTAGATTACACTGGATTGAAGGTATCTGTGTTATGCAACAATTAATAGTCTCTGTAAGGCCACTAACAAATCAGTCCATAATAGTTTAGCATATCTTTGTAAAATAAATCATTTCAGAATTTGCATGTTTCATCAAATACTAAAAAGGCTTGGAGCTATACCAACAAATTTATCCACATCTGCCTTTTTTTACTGGAGCACATTAACAGAATATTTTTGGTGACTGTATCCCTTTTTTTTTTTTTAAAGATAATCCCTGTAAAAGTTTAAAAAAATTAATAGAAAGCACCATGCACCTACATTGTAACCGAGGTAGTTTTCTCCACTTTCGTTTCCTTTGATAACGTTCCGTCTCAGGTTCATGCGTTGCTGACCGATGTGACTGCATCTCAGGTAGAATGCAAAGTTTAGGCCCCACCTGTCGAAGACATAAACAGCATGTACAATGCATCCATCAAGTTGAGAAGTGCAACACGTTCTTTTAGGTCCTAAATTGGTGAGATATTTTGCATATTTGTTGTACATGTTTTCTGTGTTTTTCTTAATATTTGGTGCACTGTAAAATTGTGTTTAAGTATTGCTTTTTGTTGACATACCATAAAGAGTACAATGTTTATCGGAATGAAGCAGGATCAGAAACGTGTTGTGGCTCTTACTACTGTCACGTTTGAATGCTCCACCGCCTTTCCTTGATTTCCAAAAAGGTTTGATTGTTTTCACCCAGTTCTTGTTTTCAGATTGTTCTTTTTGTCTCTCTCTCTGCTGTACTTGAGAAATGTAATGTGTATCAATGGAGAAAAGGAGTTCCACATTCCCATACACATTTTGTATTGGTTCATAAATAGACATTTTTACAAACGATGAAGAGTTCTTGTCTTAATAAAAAGAGAAAAAAATATTAATGTCCAAAATAATGTGTTAGATTTTCTTTGTTTTTTGTTTTATAAATGTGTATTTTTAGGTTTTAGAGTTTATACGTGGGGGTGGGGGTTGTGCGTACCTGGTTTTTAGGATCTTTTTTGGGGGGGCGGGGGGGGACAAAGCCCAATCCAAATATGACAGAACACCATTTGTTTACCTTAATTCAATTCAGTTTCAATTCAGTTTATTTATAAGTCACAACAGAATCATCTCAGAGCACTGCACAGAAACATTCACATACATGGTGTCAACAGACGAGGAGGAAGAGATCTATTGCCTCTTAGCTTTAAAAGAATTTATATATATACCGTACTGTGTACTGTATATAAATATCAATATATAGTTATATGTATATATATATATAAATATATATATATATATATATTTGTAAGAAATTGAGATATTCTTAAAAAAAAAAAAAGTGCTACATAAGGCCATTAAGCCAGACCAGGGATGAAGAAGGGGAATTTAATACACTGGTGAAGAACATGAAGATGATGGGCAGCCACCGCACACCTGTCAGCGATGCACTGACAGTTGCAGTCGTGCTACATATCTGTGCTGCGGTTGGTGTCGCACACAAAACAGTTCAATGTAAACACCGTTTCTCGCCGGGCAGTTTGTACACAGTCATAAAATTTTATCTTTGTGTGGACCTGGCCAGTTGACGTCTGCCT
The DNA here is from genome assembly GCA_031762315.1 of Hypsolebias antenori. Classification (NCBI taxonomy): domain Eukaryota; kingdom Metazoa; phylum Chordata; class Actinopteri; order Cyprinodontiformes; family Rivulidae; genus Hypsolebias; species Hypsolebias antenori. The sequence continues at coordinate 6,794,149 of JARVGS010000400.1, read as the reverse complement.
CGAGTATGTGCGGATCTCCACAGAGTGAGGTACACCTAAATATGTGGGGGCCTTTAGGGTTAGGTATGCATTGAAAATGGATACATTTGTGGTAAGGGTTAGGCTACATAAATGAATAGAAGCCAATTCACAATCCTAATAAGGACAGAAATGCAAACTTGTCTATTTATGTTCGTTTGCCTGCAGTGATGGCAAGATAGCACGAAAAAAGTAATCTTTGGATGTACATCTACAACTGATGAGCTTTGAGTCAAACGCTTTTAAGATGGTCACCACAGCTCAGTAACTGTAGGAATTACAAAAAGGCTAAAAAATAATCAGCATTACAGACACTGAGCTAAAACTTAAGTAGCCAAGCAGTATCCTCAACACATTTTCCAAATGCTACACTTTGTGCAATAGTTTTGCTTCAAACTTCTGCATTAACTGTTGATGTCAAGAGATTGTTAGCAACATATCCCATGAACCAATGGAAATTTTTTAATTAACTGTCGGAGAAGTCATTGGATATGTACATCTATGACTGATTAACATTTGGATTTCAATATTGCCACCACAGTTAATCAACACTAGAAAACACAAAAATGGCTCCAACTTTGTCAACTTTACAGATACTGAGTTCAAAGTTTACACATCGTGCTTCAAATATGGCATGTGTATCACCTCCCGCCCTCCATCCCAGACTTTAAAACAGTCTTCTGCTGAAAGGGATGGTTATAGTCGTTTAGTCACACCTTGTAAAAGGCATTGTCTCCAGTAGTGTCGGCACTCAAAGTATGCGAGTCAACTCCTAGTGCACCACGTTTAGCTCAATATTTGTTCAACTGACTGAGTTACTGCCATTCCACTGCTGGCAAAGTTCAATTAGCTGTGACCACCATCTTGAACTGAGTTGACCCAACACACTGAGTAGATGCACCTCTGACTATGTTCTGAGGGTTTCACTTAATTCTGCTATGTTAGTTGTGAGATATTTTGCTAATACAGAGAAATGGTTAACTTTTAACATGTAAAGTTTTAAGCAAATATGTAGCCCCCAGATTACATGTTGAGGATGACTCGCAGCTACTACCACACCAAATGTTTAGCTCAGTATCTGTAAAATTAGCTGAGGTTCAGTATCGGCTACACCTCCCTGTGTGTGGAAGTGAAACACTCTTCTTCAGACCCAAGGACGAGTGAGGCTGCCGCTCTGGAGAGTCTGAGCCCAGCTGCAGTTTTTCACAGTAGTTCTTCCTGGTTGCTCTCAAATGTTTCAGGTGTTGCTTCATGTCGCTGCCTCATCATGTTGCTGTTTCTTGTTGCTGCTCATCATGTTGCTTCATGTCGCTGCTTCATCATGTTGCTGATTCATGTTGCTGCTTCATCATGTTGTTGCTTCATGTCGCTGCTCATCATGTGGCTGATTCATGTCACTGCTCATCATGTTGCTGATTCATGGCGCTGCTCATCATGTTGCTGATTCATGTTGCTGCTTCATGTTGCTGCTTCATCATATTGCTGCTTCATGTTGCTGCTCATCATGTTGTAGCTTCATTTTGCTGCTTCATCATATTGCTGTTTCATGTCGCTGCTCATCATGCTGCTGATTCATGTCGCTGCCTCATCATGTTGCTGATTCATGTTGCTGCTTCATGTTGCTGATTCATGTTGCTGATTCATGTCGCTGCCTCATCATGTTGCTGCTCATCATGTTGCTGATTCATGTCGCTGCCTCATCATGTTGCTGCTCATCATGTTGCTGATTCATGTTGCTGCTCATCATGTTGCTGCTTCATGTTGCTGCTTCATCATATTGCTGTTTCATGTCGCTGCTCATCATGTTGCTGTTTCATGTCGCTGCTCATCATGTTGCTGATTCATGTCGCTGCTCATCATGCTGCTGATTCATGTCGCTGCCTCATCATGTTGCTGTTTCATGATGCTACCTCGTCATGTTGCTGCTTCATGTCACTGCTCATCATGTTGCTGATTCATGTCGCTGCCTCATCATGTTGCTGATTCATGTTGCTTCATGTTGCTTCATCATGTTGCAGCTTAGTTGGCTGCAGCGTCCATTTTGAACTGGGTTGACCCCGGAAGTTAATCGGTAATTAATGTGTTTCTTTCTAAGTGTTTTATTAAAGTTCAACTTGTGGTTCTCGAGATATTTTGATCACAGACACGTGCACACAGCATTATTGCCCATTTTTGCCTTTTGGTAGCAGCTACCAAAAGAAGGAAATGCCAAAAATCAGACTCTAATGAAAATGTTTGTCAGCGAACTGAAAAGTGATGCCTTTCATCAAAGTTGTGATAAATCTGGTTCTGCTTTACTTTGTTTACAACATGTTTGGGCATGTAAACAAGAAATCTGAGTAAATAATATGTTTCTACTTTAATTCATCCACAGCTTTCCAACTGTTTGGCAGTGTACGTAAAGTTGCAAGAAGTCACAGAAGTTGTTAAAGTTTTAATTGATCAAAGTTTCAACTAGTTCCTTAGGTTTTCCGTCCTCTTTTAACCCTTACTTTAATCTGGCTTGATGAAAGGTTTTGTTAAAGTGTTCGGAGCTCAGACTTTGGCTTCATTACTCCCCACCAAGAAACCCCCGGCTCTGCACAGCGGGGACGGGGACTGATGACGATCACTTCCACACCTCAGGGAGCAAAGGCGCTGCTTATGAAATGTTGTCGTGAGAAAACAGCGGGGGAATCCATTTCAATCACTGCGAGCGTTGTTGTTTAGTCGTTTAACGTCACATGAAAAGGAAAGTTCTGATCCTTTGAAGGGAGGTCATGTACAAACACATGACCTGTCAACATCTTTCTTGTGTCACGATTTGGTGTGGTGAATGAATCTAGATGCAGGCAGTACTCTGAGACCCAGGAGGTAAAATGAAAACACTAATTAAATTTTAAAAAGAGAGATAATGTGCTGGATGAGCAGGCCGGGTCGGTGTCAGGCTTTTGATTGCGTCAGTGGATCAGCCGCAACCCAATTATATGGCAAAATGGCTTGCCATACCACACCAGCCGCACGCTGCCATTGCATCACGAGCTGACCGGCCTTGAAAGAGGTAAAATAAAGTTCAGCTAAGCTTCAGATGGGATAATACTGCCAGGCAGTGATCCATCGCCCAAATGGACGTTCATTCAGCCGCTGCACTCAGCAGACGATGACCCAAACAGGTGAGATCCCAAAGCAGAAATGTCAGAGCGGGGTCCGTGTCTGAATAATGCAGAATACAGGCAGAAGCAGGGATTTAATGTGCGTTGACAGCCATGAAAGGACAAACACCCCCTCAGCTCCGATCTTCTGCCCCTTTTATTCAGCCATGCTCATCCACAGACCGTTAATAACTATATAAGCAGTCAAAGCTTAATTAAAATGTGGGTGTGTGGGGTGGTGTTTCGAGTGCAGACCTGTAATTACTGTTAATTCATCGAGTCAGGTGGGGGTTCAGAAATGATGCTACGGGCTGGGACTGGGTCAGATTTTTTGGGGCCCAAATGCAACTCTATAGAGCTAATTACCAGATGGGACACGAGGTGGTTCAGGGGTGGAACACACCACAAGAGGGCACCATCCTCACAACTTGTTCAGTTTCATTCTGAATACAGTAAATGGAAAATATAACAGGAAGGTCGAGTGTGGCTGAAACTGGAGTTGGAGCTAGGCCTGTCGCAAAAAACAATAATTCAGTTAATCGCATGATACATTAAAATTGTCTACCTCGTTTTCATTTGTCAGCTTTATCATTTCTTCGTGTCTCTCTGTTTCTACTGGACACTGGAAGACAAGGCTCACCTCCGGTGCTCTTCACTGACCCCTCCCTTTCTCTTTTCTCTTTTATATCTGTTTTAACCATCTAAAATCACATTTTTGGATCATTAAAAGCAGCTAAGTTGAGAAGCTAAGTAAGCTACAAGCTAAGCTCACAGGCCAACCTCAGAGGAAAAAAAAAAAACCTTTGTCTTGTCAAAGCTCCAAAATTCACAGTTGAAACCCGTGCCTTTGTCTAAAAAGTTTTTTCTCTGCAAAAAGAAGCTGAGAGCTTGTTTACTGATTTTTTTTTTTTTTAATTAAAGGCTTTGTGTGAAAATGCTATGCTAAAGAGCTCAAACAACATTGGTCTTCCGCTACTTTGAGAACTGAAAAACAGGAATGAGAGACAGCCCATATCACGTCAAGGGGCCTCCCTCCCATTTCTCTTAGAGACACGCTGCTCGCTCCCTCGCTATCCATCCTTCGGTTCAAACAGTCATACTGCCATCCAGTGGTCAAAATGGTACTACACACAAAAAAGCAACCAACATTTCTTCTTAAATTTGACAATAATTACTAATTATTGTCAATAATATTATTGTTTATCACAATAATTTCTGACAGTTAATCGCCCAGCAAAATTGATTACAGTATGATTATCGTGACAGGCCTAGTTGGAGCCATCTTAAAACAACTCAGATTTAAATATTCCATACCCATTCATGCAGATGTTATTTTGTCAAACTTTACGCCTCTAAGTTTTACATTACACTGTCATTTACATCAAATGTCATGATTATTTGTGAACATAAATGGCAGTACATTAGATCATTATACCCCCCAAGTTTCATTAAAATCCTTCTTGTATTTCATGAAATATTTTGGTAACAAACACACACAAAGACAAACGCACATAATCTTTGTTTGCTACAGTTGAGTAACCTTTGGAGCCAATCCGGTTAAAGATGGCTGCCATAGCCAGCTGACCTTAGAAAACACAAGAATGGCAATACGTCGGTCATTTTTGCAGAAACTGAGCTAAAGATTTACGTAAATGTAGCTGATACTCTCACAACACGACGACTGTTGAAGTCAAGCTTGCTTGTTAGGAAAATTTCTCATGAACCCCTGGAAGGAAAACATTCAGCCAGTAACCACTGCAGGAACTCCTTCAACTGATTACGTCACTTAATTCAAGATGGCTACCACAGCTAAATCAAGATTAGTCAACACAAAAATAACTGTTAATGAATTTAGCTAAACTAAAATTTGATTTGATAATAGCTGAGAGTCACAACATACTTTGAATGATATTTCACAAGTTTTCATTAGATCAAACGTAATACTTTTTGACCAAAATGGCTAAAACTCTCATTTCTTATATCATGATCTTAGCTGAAGCTCTGCTGTGAACGGCAGCAGGCTGTATCCCTTCAAGGAGTGCTAAACCTTTCATTATTTTCTGGAAAAAAATAACCGTAACTAATTGAAGATTGATTAAAAAAGCCTTCAGGGATTGACCCTAACAATATGACATTAAAACAGCTGAAGAATATTTCTCCATCAAGGTGCAACGGCTTCAAAATAATCATTTTTACTGGGTTTTATAATAGGCTCTACCTGCTAGTACATGACTGGTCAATCATGGAATGCAAATTTATCGGAGCTGTAAAAGTTTATAAAATAACTTTCATACAAACTTCTATGACATTTGAAAATAAGTATTTTTATGTTTAAGAGCAACAATCCACTTTACCGTTTTCAGACCAGTTTGTCATTCCAGTCAACAGGTAAGACAAAAAATTATGATTTTTTTTTCACAGAACTTAACATTAAAGTGCCTGTGACATCAAACGTTTGCATTAAGTATGACTGCATTTTTGGAAAGATAACATTATTAACTTATTATAAAATAACTTTTCAAGCCGCTGAGACAAACACTTGTTGAGATATTCGTATGTGCAGTAACAGGAAGTGATGTCAAAGGGGAATACCTGCATGTGTACAGAGCACAGCTATTATGGCTGACAACAAAGACAGAAGAGAAGAATCTGTTTAGATTATTTTGAGTCACTATCGGAGACGAAGAAGACCCAGAGTTCAAATAATATAGTTTCATTAAATAAAAATAATTCCCCTTTGATGTCACTTCCTGTTTCACTTTGGCTGCACCATGTTCAAAATAAAATGTGCCAGTTGTAAATCAAAATAGGTAAAATCATGTTTTTTATGCCAAATTTTTTAAATATTAAGATGTTTTCTGCCAGTTTATGTATTTGTATGATGTGCAATAGTCCCTCGCTACTTCGCAGTTCATTTGTCGCGGGCTCGCTCCATCGCAGTTTTTCAAAATAAGATTGGACACGATACACGAATGGCTGATTGATGGATGAGCCGCACAATCAGCATGGAATTTTTATTCAAAATAAATTATTTTAAATTATTTGGCACCTCCTGCACCTTTGTGCAGCCCATACTACTGTAGGATAAACTTCCTGCTGCAGCTGTGCAGAGCGGAGAAGTGGGTGAGGCCAAGAGCGCTTGCAGGTGGCTGAGAGCAGAGGAGGCAGGGAGCTGAAATCATGATATTCTGTACTCTTTTTAGAGCATTTGGAAACATTGTTTAGAATATCGCAAGAGTGTGGGAAGGGTTTAAAATGCATTTATATATATATACACAGGTAGTCCTCGGGTTACGATGGTCTCGGGTTACGACGGTCTCGGGTTACAACGGTCTCGTCTTACAACGTTTCGACGTTACGACGCATCTCCCTTATTTAAGTTACATGGTTACGTCGGTTTTTACGTTGGTTTTACGTTGGTTTTACGACGTTAAACGTCGTAACGCGGCAGCGCGGCAGCGGAAGAATACAGTATGCGGTGCAGCGGCGGAGGAATACAGTACTGTACGGAGGAGGATGGCGTCACTAGCATCCCAGTAGGCCATTAGCCCT
>JARVGS010000400.1:6680177-6690225 GCA_031762315.1 Hypsolebias antenori | reverse complement strand
ACGGCCGCCATGTGCTTTCAGTTTCGGTTTAAGGCTAAACCGGTATCCGGCCGGGCCGTTAGAACGGAACTCGGCTGTAAACCGAGGGTTACCTGTATTTTATATGCCTTTACAGTTAACTTTACATTACACATTAATTTATGTAAAAATATAATGTTATTTGCCTGCATAATTAGCAATAGCTAGAGCAGCTAGCTAGAGCATTTCCAGCAGGAATATTATATTTCTATCAGAATACCCTTGTTATTTGAAACTGACAGCAGTGTCAAGGATTATAAAGTAGCATTTGCATAAACTGCTTTGACTTTTCTAAGACTGAGATTGTTTTAAGATGGCAGCAATCCACTTTTATCTTCATCTGACTTGAATTAGCTGTTAGCCCGTCAGTTCGGTCACAATGAAACTTCATTTGTCCCAACTGAGGTCAGTTAAAATAACAATTGCACATAACTTTTATACAGAACCCTTCATTAGATGATCTGAACAACCCATTTGAGCTGACTTGTTGCAATAAATAGGTTGCAGTGCTCCAAACAATTCTTTTCTTTTCCCCTCACAGGTCAACAACAATGGAGTGATCTCCTTCAGTGTGCAGGTTAGCCAGTTTACACCAGAGGCTTTTCCTCTGAGTGACAGCAGATCCTTCATTGCTCCACTTTGGGCAGATGTGCACAACGGCATCCACGGAGACGTGTACTATCGAGAGACCACTGAACCAGAACTACTGGAAAGAGCGACGCAAGATGTCCGGAAGCACTTCAGAAACATTCCCACATTTACAGCCACATGGGTATTCATTGCAACATGGCACCAAGTTACTTTCTATGGAGGAAGTCAGACAACCCCGGTAGAGTACCACACTTAAATAACTTGATCATTTACTTTCACAATACCTGGTATTTAATGTATTAAGACTGAACATTGGAGTCTGATGGGTAGAAACCCACTTTTACCTCTTAGTGTCAGTTTTAAAGCTTTATTCAGAAAGTAGTAATGGAAAGTCAAGAAGTCTTTCTTGAAATATTTCATGTTACCCTTCCCATTGCACTGTATGCCAAAATTTAAACATAGATTGCATGATCTGTTAGCACTCAGACTATATGTTGGAGATGATTCTCAGCTACTACCACACCTAGTTTTCTGCTCAGTATCTTTAAAGTTGACTGAAATAAAGCCCATTTGCTAATGTTGGTTCTGTGTGGGATTGCTGGACATGGGCACCGGCAACCCCCGTGACCCAAAATGGAAGAAGCGGGTAAATGGATGGATGGATGGTTCCATGTGGCAGCCATCTTGAATTCTGTTGACTACAGTAATTCATCAGTTGTAGATGTACATCCTGTGATAACTTTGAGTTTCATTCAAATCCATCAAGTTCTTGGTGAGCTATTTTGCTAAAAGGCTAGCATATTCAAACAGACAGTCAACTACATAAAGATGCAATGCTGTAACACTTTTATCATATGATTCAATGGTTGAAAGAATGCAAATTACAGTAGATGTTGATGTTTACTCCTTAAAATGCTTTTTGAAATTTAGATCAACTTCCTGTTGGACATAACCCCTTTCTGGAACAACTGGACTTGGCTTTAAAAATAATGCTTAACTTGGTGGGAAACAAAGATGTTTCCTGAAATTTCAAAGTATTGACAACAAATGTACATGTTTAGAAATCACGTTTATTTGTCTTTTTTGTTGTATGTCATTTATTGGTCTTAAATTTCTCTGTTCAAAACAACTTCCTGTTGGATTGACAGGTGAACACATTCCAGACCGTACTCATCTCGGACGGCGTGGCATTCTTCAGTATGTTTAACTATGGAGAAATCACATGGAGCACAGGAACTGCCAGTGGAGGAGATCCTTTAACGGGACTGGGTGGGACAACAGCTCAGGTATTTTTACAATTGATCAAAACTTATTTTATACATATAAAAACCCTTTATTGCTGTGGAAATTACACAATACATGTTGAATCTCAACTGGATGACATATTTTCCATTTTTAGGCAGGCTTTAATGGCGGGGATATTGGTCACTTCTTCAATCTGCCTGGATCCCGGTCCAATGAAGTTGTAAATATTGAACAGACGACCAACGTCAACATTCCAGGACGCTGGTTCTTCCGCATAGACACTGAACTGATTGATCCTGCCAATGGCTGCAGCTACAACGGCAAGTTCAAACATTAAAACCTGGTCATGTTTACACAGGTCTACAGCGCCTTCCGTCTGGCTAACATTAAATTCAGTTTCTTAACACCTCCAAATGTCTCCCCCTTCCCCTCTTTAGGAAGGTTCTACAAACGAGGGGAAATCTTCTGGTTGTCTGACCAGTGCTCACAGCGGTGCCGCTGTCTTGACATAAATAACGAGGTGCAGTGCCTAGAGGCTCCCTGTGGACAGTTTGAGAACTGCGAACAGCAAGAAGGGGCTTTTTATTGCCAGCCCACTCGCACCAGCACTTGTGTGGTCTTTGGGGACCCCCATTATCACACCTTTGATGGATTCCTCTATCACTTCCAAGGTACCTGCTCCTACCTGTTAGCTCGGCCCTGTTGGGAGATGGAGGGACAGCCCTTTTTCAGTGTGGAGGCTAAAAACGAGAACCGCGGAGCAACTGCTGTTTCCTGGCTAAGAGATGTCACAGTGGAGGTGTATGGTCATCGAGTCATGATACAAAAAGGCAGTTTGGGCACAGTTAAGGTGATAATATTTTTAAAATTAAGAAAACCATTGATCATTTCTTTGTTGAATTCACCTTTTCCAGTAAACAAAATTAAAGAGAACTGTTTTATAGTTTCCATCTTGCGTTTTCCAAGAGTTTTCAAATGTCTTCTCCCTCTTCAGGTGGACGGCTTGGTAAAGACTTTGCCAGTCCAACTCCAGCTTGGTGCAGTAAAGGTTTACCAGTCCGGGGTGGCTGTTGCTTTAGAAACAGACTTTGGGCTCCTGGTGACTTACGATGGCCAGCACTATGCATCTATCTCCTTACCAAGTTCCTACTTCAACAACACTTGTGGCCTTTGTGGAAACTATAACGACGACCCTGCGGATGATCCCGTACTTCCAGATGGTTCTCTGGCAGAAAGCGTGGTGGAGTTGGGTGGCAGCTGGCGAGCTGAGGACACAGATTGGAGATGCACAGATGGCTGCGCTCAGAACTGTAGCATTTGTGACCCAGTTACAGAAGCCATGTACTTTCGCTCGGACTACTGTGGGCTAATCAACAAAACTGATGGACCTTTTCGAGACTGCAGAGCTGTAGTGGACCCAACAGCTTTTGTATACAGTTGTGTGTATGACATGTGCAGCAACAAGGATAACATGACCACACTATGCTATGCCATCCAGGCCTACGCTTTGGCCTGTCAGGCCCTCGGTGTCACAATACGACCCTGGAGAACTCGCACCTTCTGTCGTAAGATTCTTTATACATCTTCCCATCAATTCGTATTAATTTTCTTAGCTATCATGCCTCATCTAACAAACTTTGTTTTCTGTTTTGGGCTTTTAGCTTTTTCATGTCCAGAGTTCAGCCAGTACCAAGTGTGCACAAACGCTTGTCCAGCTTCCTGCTCAGATCTTACTGCTCCTCTGTACTGTGCTCACCCTTGCACCGAAGGCTGCCAGTGTGACTCCGGCTACGTTCTGAGTGGCAGTCGCTGTGTACAACAAGAAGACTGCGGTTGTGAGCATAACGACCTCTATTACCCCCTTAACGGCACTTTCTGGGCAGGTCCCAGCGGTGAGGAAGGTGACTGTACCCTCCGCTGCACTTGTGGTTTTGCTGGAGAAGTTTCTTGTTACAATGAGTCCTGCAAGGAGGGAGAAGTGTGTGGGGCTGAGTTGGGCCTGCTAGGTTGCTACCCTCGACGGGAGGGAGTGTGCTCAGTCAACCAGAACTCTGTGACATCCTCCTTTGATGGCACCTTCCTGTCGGTCCCAGATGACAGCTCTTACTACCTTCTAAAGCTGTGTGGTCCAGTACCAGCTAACGGCTCGGTGGTGGAAGTGAAGATAGGCAGGCGGTTGGTAAACAAACGTCTCACTTGGAAGAGACCTGTGATTGTTACCGTAGCTAATCTTGAGGCACAAATGGGAGGCTCTGATTTCGATACAGTAAAGGTTAGTATTTGTTTTATTGCTTGGGGTGGGGGGGTTAATTTTTATACAGTAACTAAAGCTGTTGCACATTTTTGTGCCCCAGGTGAATGGTGAACCAGTGGTACTCCCATTCGTCCACCCAGTGGAGACGATGATGATCTACAAGGCACCAGGAAATGCAACTGTGGTGGAATCTCACGGTCTCATTCGTGTCCACTACACACGCCAGGGATTCATCAACATTTCCCTTTCTACCATCTTCTATAACGTTACTTGTGGTTTGTGCGGCGTCTTCAACCGTAACGCAACAGATGACTTGCGCCTTCCCAACGGACGCCTGGCAGATAATGTTGAACAGTTCACAGAAGGCTGGAAGTCGATTGCCGATGACCTTACTTGCAATGGGGACTGCGATGACTTGTATCGCATGTGCACAGACCTGCGTCTTTACCAAAGTCCTTGGATGTGTGGGAACATCAATGACCCAGGGAATAGCTCCTTTCTGGCGTGCCATTCAGTGGTCAATCCCTCACCGTTCTTCAGGAACTGCTTGTACAATATGTGTGTAAAAGAAGGAAACCGTTCAGCCCTTTGCTCTTCACTGCAGGCTTACGCCACAGCTTGTCAGGATGCCCAAGTAGGCCTTGCTTCCTGGAGGAGTGTTACCAATTGCCGTGAGTAGATATTGTTTTACATGGCACGGATCATGTTATGCTTTCTGGGGACTTTCCCTCTTCTTTAAAGCCTTGTGTAGCTTTTTTGTTCATGTTAAATACCTGAAAAGTTACAAAACCTAAAACAAAAGGGATTTATACTCTCATACTGAAACAAATCTCCTCAAATCTGTCCAGGTTTTCATTCTTTACTTTAATCTTTCAGTGAAGACTAGCTTGGTACATCTCCTAAGAAAGAATAAAAAAACCCAAACAACAAAAGAGCGTGGGGCCTTTCAGGAGGAGAACTGAACAGGGCAGGACCTAAAATGGAGCATTTCAGGCATTTTTGAACATTTAAGAAACACAGTGCCACATACCAAACAAGCTTAAAGCAGTTATTTTAATATATATTTAAAACCAAATCCAGGTTTTGAGCTTCTAAAGGGCTATGTGGCTTTGCTTGTGTGTGGACCAAACCAAACCAACAGTGTTAAACATCTTTATTGTCTTGTACTGAGATTGTGAACGTTGGTGTTCTGAAGGATGCAGCCAGACATGGAGCGTTAAACATCATCAGGAGTGAAGCTAAAATGAAGAAAGAATTTTTAACCTCCTTGAATCATGTCTTGTGATAAAAGCTTCACATAATCAGAGTCAGAGAGTCTTTATTGTTATTTGCACCACATGTGGTACATGTGATGAAACGAAATTATGTACACAGGGTCCCAGTTACATCCAACAATAAAATGCAAAAGAAAACATTACTAAGATCTAAGATGTGAATTAAGAAAAGCACCAACTAAAAATACACTAAGCACTAAGATCATGCTTTATAATAACGATAATGCTTTAAAAATGTAACATTTTGCGTTGCAGACTAACAAAAGAGCTTCTGCATGTTCTGCTGTTATATAAACTGATACCTGCAAGAACCATCTCCTGCTTCTCATAGTCACATTTCTTAGTGAAAACCAATAGAAACACAATTTATTTTTGGCCATATTTTTTTTACAAATTATAGAGAAATGCATCAAACTTTAGTAACAACTTTGGAGGTTAAATGTGAACAAATGCCATCAATGAAAGACTAGCCTACTCTGAAGAAATGCAGATCCTTCACCTACTCGCAGAAGCAAACATCTTGTGCAGTCTGTTAGGGCTCAGAGTACTGAATGAGGATGACTCTCAGCTACTACTGCACCAAATTTTGGTTCAGCATCTTTAAAATTAACAGAGGCACAGCCATTTTTGCATCTGATAAGATTAGCTGGGCTGTCCACCTTAAATTAAGTTAACTCCAATTCCAATCAGTTGTAAATGTCCATCCAAGAATTACTTTCTTGAGTTTTCATTAAAATCTGTCCAATGTCTATGAGTTATTTTGCTAACAGACAGACATGCACACTCAAACTAAAGCAATTACAGTATTTCCCACCTTTTGTGGAAAAGCTGTGTTGTTTTTCAGTGTCATGCTTGAAAAGTTGCACATTTTATACCTTCTTTTCTGCCCTAGTCAGGCACCCTGCACCCCCCAAACAAGATTATTTATCTTCATACGAGCATTCACAAACGTATCATCAGCTGAATGTAGGGTCACTGGTTGATGTATATTGGTCACATTGTGTTGGCTAAAGGAGTTTCTCAGAGTATTTGAAGAAAACCTGCAGGAACAGAGAATCATGCACCTCGTGTTTCACAACATGAACCCTCTTCTTGCTGATCGTGGAAGTCACCGTGCCACGATGCAGTCCGCAACTCTTTTATAAGTTCAGTTGAACATTTGGCAGCGATGAGATCATTTCTGTAATCGCTGACTTTAAGTTTGAAAAGAAGACTTTTATATTTATTATTAAGTGACTAAAACAGCAGCTTTTAGAGTTGATGTGAGGTCAAACGTTTCCTCCTCACTGCCAACCCCACCCCAGCTCTCTCCACTGTTGCATGAATATTTTTAAACTGAGTTTAATTGACGTCTCTGCCTCTCCCTCCCGTATCTTACCTTCGGTTTCTTGTTTCAGCCCTGCCGTGTCCAGAGAACAGTCATTTCGAAGAATGCACGACGGCCTGCCCTCTGACCTGTGCCAACCTGGATGAGCCCGATGAGCCGTGCCCTCTGCCGTGTCAGGAGGGGTGTCAGTGCGAAGACGGCTTCGCGGTGCGGGACGGCCTCTGCGTGGCCCGCAGTGACTGCGGCTGCATGAGTCACGGCCGCCAGCTGGCCACCAATCAGACTTTCTGGACAGACTGGGAGTGCCAGGAGCGCTGCTACTGCAACGGCTCAGACAACAGCGTGTACTGTCAGCTCGCGCCTTGTCAACCTGAGGAGTACTGCCAGGAGAACGACGGCCTGTACTTCTGCCTGCCGCGCATGGAGGCTTTGTGTGTAGTTGCTGGTTACGGGCACTTTCTACCATTTAGCGGTGTACCGTTTGAGCTCCAGAGCTCCTGTACTTTGAGGATGGCCACCACCATCTGTGGGGGTGAGAACAGGGAGCACGCATTGACCAGTGGAACGTTCCCCCGCTTCAAACTGGCAGCTCGAAACGAGGAAAGAGACACGGGCCAGGCAATCTGGGTGAGGGGCTTTGTCCTGGAGGTTTACGAGTATGAGATTGAAGTGTCTCGAAGCTACAAGAACACAGTCACCGTAAGTATAAAGCGTACAAAACTGCAAAGCTTTTAGCTTTGAATGATCTAGTTTCTTTACAGTTTTAAATTGGTCATGATGAATACAGTCATGGGAAAAAGAACGTCTACCCTTTTCACATCAGGGGTTGTCTGTCCATCCATCCATCCATTGTCTTTACCCATTTCTTTCTTTTCGGGTCACGGGGGTCACTGGTGCCCATATCCAGCAGTCACTGTGCGAGATGTGGGGGACACCCTGGACAGGTCTCCAGTCCATCACAGGGACACATAGAGACAAATGAAACAACCATTCACTCTCTCACTCACACCTAGGGACAATTCAGAGTTACCAATCAGTCTTAACATGCATGTTTTTGGTCTGTGGGAGGAAACCGGAGTACCTGGTAAAAACTCGCGCATGCACGGAGAGAACATGCGAACTCCACCCAGAAAGGCCCCGGACCGGGATTTGAACTGGCGACCTTCTTACTGAGAGGCCATAGCTCTACCAAGTGAGACACCGTGCTGCCCAGGGACTGTACAATCAGGACATAATGAAAATGAGCTGGTCTTAATGTAACCTTAAAACACACATCAGTTACCCATGCCATTATCTGTCAATACAGATAATGGCAGCTATCTGCAGCTTGTTGAACCGTCTTTAGCAGCAATAAGTGTTGCAGTGTTTTTCTGTAAGACCTTATCAGTCTCTCACGTGGTTGTGAAGACATTTTGGACCACTCTTCTTGTCCTGTTTCATGGTCCAGACATCAGCTGTTGGACAGATGTCCTCACATTTACCATACCAGCTTTATTTATTCAATTTAATTCAGTTCAAAAATACTTTATTAATCCCAAAGGGAAATTAATTGTTGATGTAGCTCATCCTGGTTTCATTAGAGTTGGCGTATAGATGCTGATGGCTTTGGGCAGGAAGGATCTCTTGTAGCGGTCTGTCCCAGATCCGAATAAACTGGCTGCAGATGCCGATCCGTCCGTCCAGACTCAGCAGACCTCTCGGTTCTCTTGGGCAACAGAACTGCCTGAATATCGAACAGAACGAGTAGGTCCTCGCTGCAGCATGCAGAACGGGGCGGGGACAGACCATTGTCAGTTGCAGATCCTTATTTGGAAGTGGTAGTATTGCACTCCGGAAAGGACGGGGGCGCTATTTTCATAATCAGTCCTGTAAATATGTGAACCCTGACTGTCAAGCTAACCCTTACCTTAACCGTCACCCTTAACGGTGTCAGTGAATCCCGACAGGACGGACTATCATTTCCAAATAAGGGGCGAAGGGGGCGGGGACGGACGGAAGTGGTCCGTCTCTGCCCCTTTCTGTTTGCTGCAGTATGAAGTAAGAGAAATGCACGTTCATTTTGGTTGTAATTACCCAGAATGCCCTGCGCTGTAGTCCACTTCCTGCTTTTGGAGCAGTCTCTGGTCCACTTGCATTCACACTGCATTTGAACCGCGCTAGAGTTCAATACAACCTAACTGACACCTAGGTTTTTAGGAGGACCAGAGTTTGCTTTTTTATGGTTCACGTTCAAACTAAAACGTTGAGATTACCAGTGAATTCTCATGGAGCAGTGTAAAGAACGTTAAAACATCTGTCCTCTTCCAGAAACTATGATGTGTGTCCATTTCTAGAGACATTTTGGATCCAGATTGGGCCAGACCAGTCAACTAAATCCAGATGGATCACCAGCACCTTCAACCCCAACGAATTTCCAAATATTGACCAAATTTTCTTCAGCAAATACAAAACTTAACAGCATGAAAGTAAAAAAGCATGAATGCAAAAATTTCACAAAGTGAACAGTGTGCATTTCTCTCTTAATAAGCAAGACTTAATGTGTGTTGAATACTTTTGACTAAATGAGCATTAATGTTGTACTTTACCTTCCAAAAATCCTCCATAGTGGAGAGGCTCCTGAAAGTAGAGGGGTCCCCTGGCAACAGTGGCGTGTCGAGGAACAGCTTGGACATAACTTTGGTGTAATAGTACATGTTGCTGTTCACCATCCCATAGGTCACTGTAGAGCATGAGGTAATAGAAACAAGTATTATTGAAAGTATTAAAATGTATTTAACTATAATGAATGAATGAGCAGAAACAAAAATGTGACTGCTTCATACATAAATACATGTAAATAGATTGTTTAGCACTAAATCTAAACCTTACATCAGGTTAAATGTAGTTTTTTTTATTTATTTATTATCAGAGATGATAATATTTCCCTCTGACTTTCACATTAGTGTTCACAGTGGAAGAAACAGTCGAGTTCTGCCCGGCATACTATACCCCAATTCTGTCTGCCAGGAAATTATTTCCTGAACCACCATAAACCACCGAGCGGCATTTTACTGCACTAGAGAAGAGGAAAAAGGAAGAAACTGTAAAATTATTCTAGTTATCTAATCATACATATTCATCAATCTCAAGATGTGGTTATAAAATTTGAGCTCTTGTTGACATTCAAGGCAAAATGTTTAGCTGCCTAACATTAAAGTGTGTGTGACATGACGTTGGAACTTTGCATAAAGTGGCACAACATATATAATGTATCATTCAACTATGTTCGTTTTTACAAGCAAAAAGATAAATCAATGAAAATTTGATTTAAACGTGATTTTAAACTTGTCGCCATGTTTC
>JARVGS010000400.1:6468994-6480553 GCA_031762315.1 Hypsolebias antenori | reverse complement strand
GTAGAAAGTTTAACTGAGACACACTTTTACTATAAAGTCGAGCAAACAAATAATTGTTTTTAGAAGTTTATTTTGTTAAATTTCAACGAAATGCACAGCGAGTCATCCCTCTGTGTGCTCCCGCTTCCACAAATCTGCTTCTGAAATGCAGCTGATTTGACCGTCAAAGTGCATTTATTACGCAAAAGTTAGACTGAGACACACTTTTACTATAATTTTGAACAAACAATTGTTTTTAAGTGTTAATCTTGTTAAATTCTTGCTAAAGTCCTCCCGTGCACGCCCCTGTGGCCGCCATTTAGCAGCCGATCAATTTTTGGTACAACACCAGACCACATTTCTGGGTTATCAGTGGTGATGCATAATAGGTGTGACTTGTATGGCAAAGCAACTTGTTTATGGATTTTTCCAAATTCTTAGACATTTTTGGACAGATGCGATTATAGGCCGGAAAATAAGGTATGTAAAAGTAGATGTAAAGTTCATCTTAAGTTCACACAGGTGCTGTTACAGCCCAACACACTGCAATGATCCAGATGTGATTCTGTTCTTAACCCCAGCCCTCCAATTAAAAACTTATCTAAAACAGGTAAGATAATAACTGCTCATAAGCCCACGTCAACAAATCTAAACACTGCCTTTTTAAATTGCAGCTGAAGATGTTTTTTCTTTCTTGTGACTTCGAAGCTCCAGTGCCTCCAGGGCAACGAGAGCCCGTGATTTGCAGGAACAGTGCGACAAACCCAGTGCGAGCGAGGACCGAGCTGCTGGCACGAGCAACAAGCCAAGCAGCAGAACAGCGGTGCTCCAGCTGGACAACAAAAGCTAATTAGCATTGCACTGATGGAAAAATGTGAATGCAGCACTTCAAAAACATTTTTCTTTTCTTTTGGCCTGAATTCACGACTCAAACTCAAAGTTACGCCTCATCTGTAGCCGTCGGGGTGCAGACAATCTGAACCAATCAGCTCTAATCAAGCCCATCACAGTCAACGACGGCATGACTCAGCAGACACAGATAATCCATCTGGAGGAAGCCACTGAAAAAAAACTTGAGTCCACCTGCAAGGCTGAGGCAAGGCGGACGCCCTCGTGTTGATATTTGTGATTCAACTTCCTGCAGTCTCCGGAGGAAACACCGGAATAAACTCAACTTCTATTCATCGTGGATTTGTCGTCAATTAAAAGGACCATCGAGTCACCGTTTCATTCCAGCGCCCTTCTCCAGTTTCCACAGAGACGTTACCATAGGAGACCGTGATATTAATCACTGAATTAATTATTACAGGCCGCCTTGAGGGAGCAGAACGGGGGTATTAACCCTTATTAAGAGGCAGAGAGCAAGAAAAGGAAAGGAAGTGCTATTTCCAGCTCTGCCATTCCTGTCAGAGCCGCGTCACGAAATTAGTAAAAATGATCCAGATGAAGGAAGAGGGAATTATTTTTCTATAAGAGGACGGTCGTACGGACGAGCCAAAGTTAGAAACGCGAGGGGGAAAAAGTCTCCGTTGTTAGAAAAAGGAGAAACTTCCTCAAAATTTACTGTTAAACATTTTCATACAACAGATTTGTGCTCATAAATCAGGTGGAAAAACTTGTGTGTTGATTTACAGAAAAAAAAACTTTTTTTTACACAAAAATGACTCATCTGTTCCTTTTTTCTCTCCAAGCTCTTATCAACATTTGAGATTAATTAGTGTCAGACCTGGGTCTTCATGGATTAATGTCTACTGAATTCATAATTTGCCAAATGCTTTCCAATAACAATTATTTTATACTGAACGAAAATATAAACGCAACACTTTTGTTTCTGCTCCCATTTTTCATGAGCTCAAAGATCTACGACCGTTTCAGTTTCGTTGTACACAAAAGGCCCTTTTCTCTCAAATGTTGTTCACAAACGTGTGTAAATCTGTGTTAGTGAGCACTTCTTCTTTACTGAGATGATCCAGCCACCTCACAGGTGTAGCACATCAAGATGCAGATCAAGACAGCATGATTATTGTACAGGTGTGCTTTAGGATGACCACAATAAAAGGCCACTAAAATGTGCAGTTTCATCACACAGCACGTCACAGATATCGCAGGTTTGAGGGAGCGTGCACGTGGCATTAATATAGTATACATAATTTAAAAATGACAAAAGTGACCAAAACCTTTTCACTGCAGATAAAACAAAACCCTAAACTGCTTTAAATAAGATTTCATGTCTAGTTCGTCCTGCATTTGTCCGACGGAGGAAAAAGTGCTGCAGACCAAAAGGAATAGTTCAGATCTTTTGGAGTGGGGTTGTGTGGAAAGGGTTAAACCGATAAATATCTTACCTGTTGTAGATGGCTCTTTGAAAAAAAAAAAAAAAAAACGTGTTCAATTCAGACCAGACTGAAGAGTTATCAGCTGGTCCGAGCAAGGCGCGGTGGATTGCTGGAACAATCCAAAACTGAGTCCAAAGTGTTACAGTATTTTACGTGAACGTTCTTTAAAAAAACATTTACACTTCTGTCACTTTACCATTATTTACATAAATGTTTGTATATTTGGAAGCAAACGCATCTACGGCATCTATAACGGAAAACGATGAGACGTTACAGGAAATTTGTCTTTAACCCTTTAAACCCGACAGGAGTGCCGGCGCTCCCATTTGCTCCTATTCTAAAATGCCGGTAGAAATGCAACCAACAAAGCTAAAACTATATTTAATTTTGCATATACAACCAGAGGAGTTACGCTAACATATCAATGAACGTGCCCCGGAGCAAAGTTTTGATCTGCACCCCAACATTACACATGGTGAATATTGCACAATAAGCTAGTTGTAGAACTTATGGTACATCTTTAAGGAATTCTTTGACTGTAAAATAATGCACTGTGATCCTGACAATAATGTTAAGGATTTAAAATATCTTTGTATGAAATTTTAACGTGATCCACGTTGGTCGTGGTTCTGGTCAGACTAGCTGTTCGTTCATCAAAGTCAGAATTAAACAGGATCTCTCCAAACTGTGGTTCCCGGTGTTCCCCGTCATTGAGGGATTTGAAGAGTGAATGTCTGCAGTTTTTGAGACGAGACAACTTTCATGTTTTTGATGCAAAATATTCAAGTGGGTTCGACTTACACTGTGGAAGAACAGAGGTAGTTTTTGTTTTCTTGTCCAAGGTGGAGCAGAATTAAAGATCCTGGCAGGCAGGGGGAGCAATTTTATCCTCCATCTGGTGCAAAGGCAGAGCCAGGGGGCAGCCAATGGTGGCCTTGGCCCCCCATAGATTAATCTTTGGCCACTCCAATGAACACCCCAATCATTTAGGGAAACTATACTTTAAAGCAATTTAAAAACTAAAGAGCATACTTTACTTAAACAATAGGGGTGTTTCCATTTTTGAATGGAAACTTTCTCAGGTAAAAATGTAAGTCAGTACCTCACTTATTGTTTTGTAGTAGTCATGCTCACATGGCAGACAGACGGAGGGCATTTTTCCCTTTTCGCTCCAGACGAATATTCCTTTAAGTTTGTCTGTTTCACCTCTGCTCCTCTCACCTCCTCTGCCCAACCTAGCTTCCCCATTGTGAAGCGATTTGCACGTCGCCCTGTCAGGTTGACTTGCTTGGACGAGGTAGGGCGGAAGTGGTTCAGTGCTAATGGATTGGGAGAGGCCGGTGAGATTAGCGGTGACGGATGGAAAGCAGCAAAGACCACAGCCAGAGATGGAGAGGGGTGAAACGTAGACTCTGTTCTAGTAGTGACACTGTTACACGGCTTAAAGCCCTTATCTGCGGTATGCAGGCAGAGATGTGGCGAGCAGCAGGGGGTTATGGTGGTGGGTGGAGGGTGGTCTGTACATGTGAACAAAGCAGGAGCTCTCCTGGAAAAATTGTGCTTAACCACAGACACAGGCCCACTATAATCTCGTCCATAGGCTGTTTACATGAGGTTGGGCTATAATTTCAAAGATGCTTTAATGTACCTCAAGATCCTCCATCTCGTGTGTTTCTTTGTTCTTCTCTGGTGTAGGGAAGGGGGTTGGGGCTGAAAGATACAGGCCAATATGATTGTCCTTTCATCTCCCAGTATCTTACCAACTCTATTACACTACAACATCCATAAGGGCTTAATAGATAAAAGCAGGTTCATATGAAAGAGCCAATACAAGAGACATTCTAGCAGTTGCTTAAAATAGCCAGCAAAAACTTTAAGCTTGACAAAGCCATCCAAACTGCTTAGAGAAGCCTTACGATAAACGAGAAACCACCAAAACTACGAGTCTTACTGGTCTACGAGCTTCACTGCGTCTCAGAATGGAAACAAACAGGAAGCCTGATCTTTGATGGAAGCACAAAGATCCCTCCGAGCAGCACAATTAACTAAACAGGATCATTTCTCCACCCTTCTACCAACGTTTACCGGACACTGATCTGCAGCTCCGAAGCCCCGAGGCTGCAGGGTTTTGTCATCTTGGAATAAGGGAGGAGAAGTCACACGTTTCAGACAAAGAAACAACATAACTCAAGTTGGACAACACAACTGCTGAAGCTGACACACGATGAAACAACCAAACTCATGTACGAAGGGAGAAAAGACACAATGGACACAAGTCAGACAGTGAAGAACAACCAGATAATGAAGAGGTGCACCAAATCAATACCAGCACACTTTCTTTTTCTTCCAAATACAACTAAAACATAACAAAAGCACACAGAGCAACA
The DNA here is from genome assembly GCA_031762315.1 of Hypsolebias antenori. Lineage (NCBI taxonomy): Eukaryota > Metazoa > Chordata > Actinopteri > Cyprinodontiformes > Rivulidae > Hypsolebias > Hypsolebias antenori. The sequence continues at coordinate 6,475,851 of JARVGS010000400.1, read as the reverse complement.
ATATAGTGCAACAGAAAAACATACAGAGGAAACCGTTTTTCCTTAATACTTGTATTATATGTGTCCTCATGCAAACTATCATGACAGCAACTTATATGACGCAATCCATGCCTCACCCACAACCAACAGCAAGTGCTAATATGGAGAAACATTTGGCCAAATCGTGCTTGAGACGACTTGTATGTGTTTAGCCCCTGCATACCAGCCTTGGAGACTTTTGGTCTTGAGCATGTAAATTCTACAGAGCAGGTCGCATACAGTACCATAAAACCTGTACCTCTTGTGTACACCTGAACCAAGCCAGGACCATGGCTAGTAACGGCTTTGCAATGACCTAAGAATGCACATGGTCAGTGTACGACAGACCTGCCTTGAAAGTGCTACACAAGTACACCACATTTGCTATTTGTGTGTTGTGCAAGTCAGAAATATATCAGATTTTCTACCTTTCTGTGTGGCGAGAATTCAGCTCACACGACACGCAACACGAGGAGCAAGACTCCCGGTATAGACGGTGGAAAGGAACTGATCTGTGCCCTGTGGCGTTGTAGAGGGAAATAAGATAGATGTCTCTCTTTTTTACAAGGGTTGGACTTCTATGGGCTGATAACAGAAGCCGAACAATGGCACAAAGCTGTATTAGCTTTTCTAAAACAGGAACGAGAGGCGGTTTGAGGCATTGGTGTATGTGCACCCTTGAGTTTAATGATGGAGGCTCTTTGGCCAGTATCAACCAGTATTTGACGCATACTGAGTCCGTACTGTTTCTAAAACTTTCCATCGCTGATCACTAGGACCCTGGAGCCCCACTGCGAGCCATCAGCCCCCGTGACCCATGTCCAAAACACTTTCTGTGGGTTTTGAGTGAGGCATCAATGGGGCTACAAACTTAAACAGTTTCTCATTAGCTACAAAAATGTTGACCGACATATTTAGGTTAAAATCTGGATTTTATTTTAGGACAAAGACGTGTTTTTCCGTCTAAATTTGCAGAACCTTGTTTTTGTGCCAAGGCTGTTTGGTGTTAAAGCTTGAAGAACATACTGATGGGGTTTCTTCCACACCTCTGTCACAAACCGCTGCTTGTCACAGAAGGGTGTCAACACCCGTTCAGGTTCCATTTACATCAATCAAACACGTTTGAAATATTGATGAAGGACTTAGTTGGATTGACAGACGAGGGATTTAAGCACACAGCGCTCACGCAGAGTCAACGCCAAGTTATCTGCGTGATCGACCGCACAGAACAAGTCTGACAGGATGTCCAATTGTGATTATTTTTGGCCTGAAGGCCTTGCTGCTCCCTAACGGGGGGTAGAGTAAGCAGACATTTGTATGAGCGTGTCTTACCTGGGGGAGATGTCACAGCCCTGCTGCATGAAGGCGCCCAGGGAAAACCAGAGAGAGTTGAAGATACCGAACTCATTGGGGGGCTGGTCGCTTGGCGGCCCGTCGGTGCCCTCTTCGGGCTCCTCGGTGTGCCATTCGTACGGGCTGAAGCGGCTGACCAGGAAGAGCACCACGCTCACGCCGATATAGGCAAACACGATGCACATCCAGATCTCGTAGGCCAACGGGTCCAGGAAGGAGAACACCCCCGGCTTAGACTTTTGGGGCTTCTTGATCATGATCGAGATACCGAGCGACATGAAGGGTTTGGAAAAATCGATCACCTCCTCCCGGACCAACGTGATAGTCAAAGGGGCCACAGCGATTTCCGCTTTCTGTGGAGAGTTAGGAGGAGAAGAATTGGATTAGAAATGCATCTCAGATCGAGTCAAGACACTTGGTCAAACGCTTAACCGAGACTTCCTGCCATCTTTTTGCTATGCAGCGGTGGAAAAAAGTGCCTACTTGTTCACTGAAAATCCACAAACCACATTAGAGTTTGTGCCTTAGCAACCTTGTCTGCCAGGCGTGGAAGAAGGGGGCTTACTCGTAGTGAGAGTTTAAACTTTCATTACGGCCATCTGACTCTTATAAATGGAAGAAAACAGAACTGGAGGAGAGAAAATGAAAAAGATTTAAGTTCTTACATCCTCAGCAAAAAGCACTAAGATGACAGCCTCGGGGCATTAATGTGCACTAAAATGTGTGGTGGGTTAGAAGCAGAGGTAGCAGTTCGGGTGTTTTCAGGGAGAGCTGAGGAGAAATGAAAGGCATTCTGTAGAAAAGTCAGATTGGAAAGTGCTGATGATTTTCATGTTCTCAAATATTCCCATGAATGTTGCATAAATAGTTTTTTCACACTTTCCATTGATACTGACTGGATTTCTGCTGTACCTAACTTATATCTTTAGCCTAAATCTATTTTAGTTAGGCTGAAACAGGGGTCTGCAACCTGCGGCTCTGGAGCCACATGCGGCTCTTTGGTCCCTCTGCAGTGGCTCTGTCAAGCTTTAACCAAAACTGTCAAAAAACTGAATTTTATTGGTTATACAAATAAAATACTAGTTTTAGCAGTTTTTCCTGTAATTTATTTTGCAAATACTGTATGTGAATACTGGAACAAGTACACAAGGAGTAAAACATCCTCACTTTAACTTTATGCTTTATCTATATACTTGTTTTTTTGACAATTAAAAAAAATACATAGGTCTGCATAGTTCATAGTTTTTATTAATTAAAGAAATTATCCCCCCCGCCCCAAGAATCTGGTCCTTTCATTGGTTTTAAATTGTAAATATATCAATAAATGTAAAAAAAAAAATCATTAGATATCTTTAGCTTTATGTCGTCACCCCCATAGTGGCCACAAAATCCCCCTCCAACAAACCTACAGTGGCCCATGGACCACCAGTTGATAATCACAGTTATAGCATGTTGTTGTGGCTCTGAACATGTTCAATTTAGTAAGCAAAGGTGTAAAAATGGCTCTTTTGATCGTAAAGGTTGCAGACCCCTGGGCTGAAAGAAGCAGAAATGAGTACAAAATAGTGGAAATTATCTGAAAAAGCTGAAATTGGCCCAAAAATAAATAAATAAATAAAATAAACTGCTGAAAAGTGGCTAAAAAGGCAGAAAGAAGCACAAATTATCAGAAGGAAGTAATCAAGGAGTGTAAAATGAGATTTCTGATGAATTGGGTAGAAAAAGTTTAAATTAGTACAAGAAAGGTGGAATTAGTTGAAACGGCTAAAATTAGCAATAAACTGCTAAATAGTAGCTGAAATAGTAGATAAAGCTTAAACTTGCCGAAATGTGCTAATAGGAGCATAACAAAAACCTTTTTTTTTAAACAGGTTAGTCCCATTGAGCCACGGGGACTCATTAACAAGAGAGACCTGGATTTGCAGAAAGAAGTTAGAAGCAGCACAAAATGTTGTAGTTAGCCAAAGAATCTGAAAGGAGCACAAACCTGCTGAAAAAAAAAAAAACAGCTAAAATTGGCTGAAAATAGCTGCGGAAATGAAGTTTAAATTTGCACAGGAAGCTGAAGCAGAACAAAATGTGAAAGGAGCAGTAAAAGCCTGTAAAAAGATCTAAAGATTTGAAGGATGTAAAATGAGCTCAATTCATTTTCTATGAGAAAAAAAATGGCAGAAAATAAATGTTACAAAAAGCTCAAGTAGCACCAATACCAAGTCATAGCAGGACTGTCCTGAAGGAGCTGAATGTTTTTTGATTTATGATTTGTTGAAATAGCACAAATATTGTGTAACGAACATCGCAACAAAAAACGTATGGGAGAAAAATGGATCACATTTCAGCTACATTTCAGCATGTTTTATGTTAATTTCAGCTGTTTTTCTAAAAGTTCTTCAGCAATAAGCATTCACTGCATTTTCGCAGGAAGTTTTCCTTTATTATCAGTCTTTCTTACTTTAGTCTCCAATGTTCATGAAAATTATAAAAAAGGAAAACACTTAAAGCTTCCATATTTACACTTAATAGGACATGACATAAGCATAACTTCTGGATCGGGATAAATGGGATGAAAATAGTCCAGATTTGTGTGAGAGCAGCTGCACTGACAGAATACAACAATTTGGTTTTTAATAGATTTGTAGTGCAGTAATTTGGTCCAGCAGGTCCTTCAGTCAAAGCTAATTTCTCTATCTGGGTGTGTTTCTGCTCTCAGAGCGCGTTAAAAAAAAAAAAAAAAAAGTAACGCTTCGAGCGCCACTTCTTCCTTTTCTTTCTCCAACCTGGTTATTTTTCTCACTCTAAGCTGACTGTACCACTTGATCAGTTCTGACACGTCCCAAACTGCGACTGAGCTCGCCGCAGTCGACTTCACGGTGAGTCACCGCGGCGCCACGGAGGCGCAGGCGAAAAAGAGAAAAGAGAAACGCCACTTTGTGAAAACGGCACTCGGCTCACCAGTCCCTTTCAGAAAAACAAGAAAAACTTAGTTTTTCGTTTTTTGTTTCAAATTAAACGCTGCAGCTGCTCATTCTAACATGAGGATCGCTTTACACAGAAAAAAAAATGTCTTCTAGCAAGCAGAGTGTAAAAGATTTGTAATATAATAAATGAGATCTTAACTAAACATTAAGGTTACATGTGGTGAAAACTCAAACAGTCCCAGAAACTCCTTCATTCGTATCCTTGCATCTTTTTTGATCCATAGCAAGGTTAACAACAGAAACAAGATATGTTTCTCCTCTCCGCCTGCACCTTACTGCTCGCAGCTTCAGTTCAGGTGGGTTTAATTATCGACAACAAACACACAAAAACTGCTTTTCATGCCTCAAACAGAGCATCCTTTGACAGTCCGGGAATATTGTCCTTTTTTTTTTACAAACAAACCTGGATATTATAAACAAAAATATTATTTGAGTTTTAAGTTTTATGTAGATTTTGTTCAACAAAGAGAAACCTGTTTTCACCCTCGCGCTGCATTGCTTAAATGCTCTAGATCAGGGGTCTGCAAGCTGCGGCTCTGGAGCCACATGCGGCTCTTTGGTCCCTCTGCAGCGGCTCTTTCAAGCTTTGACCAAAACCGACATGAAACTGAATTTTATTAGTTGTTATAACAACAACTACAACAGCTGGTTTTAGCAGTTTTCCTGTCATTTGTGTTGCAATTATATGAATACTAGAAACATTACAAGGAGTAAAACATACTCACTTTCACTTTATGCTTTATTTCGTCAAAAGTAGGATAGGTAATTTTTCTACAAAAAAAAAAAAATCACATAAGAATGCATAGTTTATTGTTTTAGTTTTAGAAACTGGGCAAAAACTATATATTTTTTTTCCTTCTTTACAAGAATCTCGTCTTTTATTTTGTCTTAGAGTGTAAAAATATCAATAAATGTTAAACATCATCAGATATTTTTAGTTTTATAAAATCACCCAGAAAAGTGCCCTCCAACAAACTTAGAGTGGCCCGTGGGCCACCAGTTGAGAATCCCAGTTGTAGCAGGTATTGTGGCTCCGGACACGTTTAATTTAGTGAACAAAGTGGCAGAAATGTCTCTTTAGATGGTAAACGTTGCAGACCCCTCTGCTCTAAATGATTCGTTTCATTCAGATTCCTCGAAGCTTTGAGGTGAAGCTGAAGCGTTAAACCTGACGGAGTAGAAGGAGCTTCAGCTCTGCACCTCTCACTTCTGACACCTCGGATGAGAAGAAAAACATAACAACAACAAAAAAATCACGTATCGTTCTGTTTTTTTTTTTAATTTACTCTTAGGATTCATGGTGGCTCATTCTTCTGTTTGATTTGAGTTCATGGAGAATATAAGAGTGGTTGTTTTGATGGGCTAATGTTGCTCAAAGATGATTAATTTTCTTACACAAACACAAATTTAGTGATTTTTATCTTTCATCTCAGGGAAAAAAAAGAAAAATGACAATAACATAATGTCACTTTCCACTTTGGATATTCTGTAATAAAGTAGACAAAGTACCTAAAGAGCAGAAGTTAATTTTACAGCTGCTGTTGAGAATGTGGAGTTGAAGCAAACAGAGCTCAAATGTTGGACCTTCTCATATGATGTGACATGAATATGCAGAGTATCTGAGGAAGCTCTGCTGCACGTCTAAACCTCCACTGAACCAGCTGGGACCCAAAACCTGGCGTTGACTTCAACATTCAAAATGTTCAGTCCCTTTACATCACTGAACTGTGAAATCAAAGTGATTTTAATGCACGAGAATCTGTTTGTGTTTGCAGCGAGGCACCAACTGAAGTGTTATTTGGACATTTGCATGTTTGCAGGAGACAAAAACCCATTTAAACTCATTGATCTTTTTAAAGTGTCACGTCTCGCTGGGTGTCGTTTATTTCATCGTTTAACCTGCAGAGCTGCGAGCGCCTTCCTAAACCTGAGGCTCCAGTAAAGGAGCTGAACAACATCTGGATTCTTCAGTGTGTAAAATACTCGTGGTACAGCAGGGTCTGGTGTGGGGGGGTCTTAAAGTGACAGGATGTGGGCGGCCTGCAGCTCTACGGGGGGTCGAGGATTTGAGCGAGCGAGGGAACGAGACCACAGGATTCTTTGAAAACAGGAGATCTCAGGGGGCTTCAGAGGTGCGCTCGACACGTCGTGGAGCTGCCAGGCCTTTGTTGGTGTACGCCTTCAACGAAAACCTGAGCTGCTTCATCTCTCAGCTCTTGTGTCATCTCTGAACATTTGTCACACTGTCGCTGCCTGTGAGCAGACACTTTGTTGTTTTACTGCTGAGCCACGAAGGATCAAGCTTTTCTGACGTGCAAATTAAATAAATGGTTCATGTGGACCGTCAACTGGCACTGAGTCAGCTGACAGAGGGGCAGGGTTTATAGACACAGAGATTTGTTCTTTTTCTCTAAACTTCCTTAGTCTAAATGAGAACAAGACTGAAGTTATGATGTTTGGACCAAGTTGCTGTTCTTCTCCCAGCATAGATCTTGGCTCACTGTCATT
>JARVGS010000400.1:6447953-6461534 GCA_031762315.1 Hypsolebias antenori | reverse complement strand
GGTAGCTGCACAATCATATGTGAGCAGAGTGAACAGGAGAGGGCTCAACACACATCCTTGAGGAGAGCCAGTGCTGAAGGTTATGGTGGAGGAGGAGAAGTTGTGGATTCTCACTGGCTATCAAAGGTCACAGCAGGATTGTCTTGAAAGAGCTGAACGTTTTGATCTTTGATTTGTTGAAAACTGCGGGACAAGAACCGTGCCGAAAAAACGTCCAGAAGAAAAATGGATCACAACAATGTGACATGAACATTCACACAATGAGGTTGTTGGTTTGATACCCCCATGATTCAACCTAAATCCTACATCCATCATGGTAATTTTGTTGAACTAAGCCTGAACGTCAACAAATTGGTCTCCAGTCTACAAATCTGGCTTAAAATCTGTGGTTTCTCTGAATCGTCTGTGATGCAATCGTTAGTTTTTTGAGGGTGTTGCAAACGTGTTAGTCTATAAGAAAATCCTTTCTGCAATATTTTGCATGAAAAATAAAATTTCTGAAAAAACAATCAGAATTATATTATTGCAGGGGAAAAAAGCAACATGAAGCACAAATTGCAAACTTCAAATCAACAGTGCCGCTTTGTTCCGGTCAGCGACAGCGTTCAATCATCCGCGTTTCTTTCAGCTAGAATGCAAAATGGCGAACAGCTGCGTTTATGAAACACTTTAACTCAAACGGCTTCACAATTCGTCCCTGATGACTCATTCACAAACACACTTAGTTACTGTGCAAGGTGCTCGTCTGACACCTGGGAACAATCTGGAGTTTAGTCTCATTCAAGGTCCTTCAACTCGTGGGCAGGAGGAGCTGAGGGTCAAACCGGCAACCATGTAATTAGTGAGCGGCTCGGTCTACTTCCTGAAGGCATCATGCTGGAGTTGAGTTAGTGCCACAAACCAAGTGTGACCGTGAAGTTTATTAGTGAAGGTCTTTAAATAGAATAATTTAGCTACAGTTAATTTAGACTCAGCTATAATTTGCTTAAGAATTAAAAAAAAAAAATCTTTGGAACAAATGGATTCTGTTCTGGTTCTGCAAAGGTTTGTAAAGCTCCAATAACCGTTAGTCTCTAAAGGCACAAAAACATTTTGCAACAGGAAAAAACGTGAATTTAACCAAATTAATTCTAATAAATATGATCAAATATCTTAATTGTTCATCAAGAAAAGCAGAAGTCGCAGAACAGAAAACAAAAACAACTCAAGGTGAAATTGAACCTGCGGCTCTGAAGCTACACGAGGATCTGAGAAAAGAACAGGAGAGAATATTTACATCAATAGGTCAGTCAATTAAAATGAGTCTAAATGTAAAATATGTGCATGGAAAACGTGCAACAGGACGACACTGATACGAGAAGTAGTGAAGTGATGTGATCTAACTGCAGGTCACGATTCAGTCGCACGTCTGTTTTCGTTTGTTTGCGACTTCAGCCAAATATCTCGGAGCGTCGGCCGTTGCTTCAGCTGCGTTCAGCAAATCTGTTCCCAGAGAACAAGTCTGAACTGAGTCACATGGTCCAGACGGTGCATTCACTGACAGCAAAACATGCAGGAAATCAGCACTTTTAACTAAACTGAGTCAACGTGCAGAGGAGGGAAAGAAAGACATCCATCATCCATCCATCCATCCATTTATCCATCCATCCATCATCCATCCATCCATCATCCATCCATCCATTCTTCATCCATCCATCCATCCATCCATTCATCATACATCCATTCATCATACATCCATCCATTCATCATCCATCCATCCATTCATCATTCATCATCCATCTATCCATCCATCATTCATCCATCCATTCATTCATCATCCATCCATTCATTCTTCATCCATCATCCATCCATCATTTATCCATCATCCATCCATCATTTATCCATCATCCATCCATTCATCATCCATCCATCCATCCATCATTCATCCATCTATCCATCCATCATCCATCCATCCATCCATTCATCATCCATCCATCCATCCATTCATCATCCATCCATTCTTCATCCATCATCCATCCATCATTTATCCATCCAGCATCCATCCATCGATCCATCCATCATCTATCCATCCATCCATTATCCATCCATCAATTCATCATCCATCCATCCATCATCCATCCATCCATTATCCATCCATCATCCATCCATCCATCCATCCATCCATCCATCATCCATCTATCCATCATCATTCATCCATCCATTATCATCCATCATCCATCCATCCATAATCCATCCATCATCCATCCATCCATCCATCCATCCATCCATCCATCTATCATCTATCCATCCATCATCTATGCATCCATCCATCATCCATCCATCCATCCATTTATCATCTATCCATCCATCCATCCATCATCTATGCATCCATCCATCATCCATCCATCATCATCTATCCATCCATCCATCCCACATCCATCCATCATCCATCCATTCATCATCCATCCATCTATCCATCCATCCATCCAGTCATCTCCATCCATCATCCATTCATCCATTCATCATTCATCCATCATCCATCCATCCATCATCCATCCATCCATTCTTCATCTATCGTCCATCCATCCATTCATCATCCATCCATTTATCCATCCATCCATTCATCATCCATCCATCTATCATCCATCATCCAGCAATCCATCCATTCTTCATCCATCATCCATCCATCCATTCATCATTCATCATCCATCCATCTATCCATCATTCATCCATCCATCCATTCATCATCCATCCATCCATCCATCCATCCATTCTTCATCCATCATCCAACCATCATTTATCCACCCATCATCCATCCATCCATCCATCCATCCATCCATCATCTATCCATCCATCATCCATCCATCCATTATCCATCCATCAATTCATCATACATCCATCCATCATCCATACATCCATTATCCATCCATCATCCATCCATCCATCATCCATCATCTATCCATCATCATTCATCCATCCATTGTCATCCATCATTCATCCATCCATAATCCATCCATCATCTATCCATCTGTCCATCATCCATCCATCTATCATCTATCCATCCATCCATCCATCATCTATGCATCCATCCATCCATCCATCCTGGATGGATGGATGGATGAGTGGATGTATGATGGATGGATGGATGTTCTGAACTAAAAATGTTGAGCTGAGCTTTTAATTTGAAGCTTTTCACAGTCTGGGAGTTTGATGGTTGTTGCAGGGCGTGCTGATAATTTAATGTTGCAGAACAGAAATGAATGAATGAATACCAACCTGACAGATTCATGCTGTTTTTACAGAGCACGGAGAAAACTGGAGCTAAATGAAAGGGTTAATGTGGCGCACAGAGGCTCGGAGGACGGAGAAAAGCATGACAAAGCAGAAAAAGATGCAGATAAAAAGCAGACAGATGAGCTGCACTCAGAACAGATGACTTATTACCCCAAACAAGCTCGACACGAACACTAAAATGATCAGAGGTGGCTCCATCCCTCCACGCCAAGACCAGTTCTACATCATTAGATTAGACGCTCCCTAAGAAAATCGTCTAAATATGCGCCTCGCGTGGTTTTCTCCGCTCATGTTCCCAAACAAATTACTTCTGTCGTGGAACGCAGCATGTTGCATACCGACAATGGGAGCAATTTATTCTGGAGATGTGTTTGCTTGACATTGCCCCAAGCAGCAAAAAGGTAAACCAAAGACTCCTCAGTGAGAAAACGCCGGGCCGAGCCTGCAGCAAAACTAAACGCTACTCTTCAACAGAATGACGGTGCAAAGCACCCGAGTCACGCCAAAATACAGCAGTTGTGCTCGTAAGTTTTACAAGAAAATGTCTGTGATTGTGAGGCTGTAATTGTAGCACAGGCAATTAACTGAAGCAAACGACGGCGCAGTGCTAAGAACAGATACAGATGAGGTTGGGAATTTGCTTCCACTCGTGGCGGGAACAAATGCCATCTTTACGTCAGGCTTTTAAAGATTTATTTGAACCATTTTTCCCTCATGGTGGATGGATTATACAAGTTTAATGGCCTTTAAAAACAAGAACTGGGTGAGCAAGTATGAATTTATTGTGGATTTTCTTGAACCCATACAGACTCAAATATATACATAGACCCCCACTAACATTAAGACAGACGTTCCTCAGGTTTTTTTAGGTTTTAGTTTCCATCATCAAGGCTCTGGTTTAGTTCTGACTGACATCTATCCACTCCTAACTGGTAGAGTCCATTTCAACTCTTTGGTTTCCTGCTACAGACGCAGCTTTGAAGCATGGTTGGGGTATTGGTTTAAGCTCGGCTCTGAGGTCGGGGCTTCAAAAAGGCTGTTCCAGAAGCTAAATGTTAGCCTGCTTTACCCAGTTAGAAACCACTTCTGGCCCACATGGTTCAACCATCTTGTTGGTGTTTTAAGTTAGAGTTAAATAATTTAAAGAATCTTCATTATTCCATCCACTTTGCACCCCAGCATGATGCTACCACCACCATGCTGGGCAGTTGGTACAGCATTCTAAGGTTTGACGGCCTCATCTTGACTTCTCCAAACACACGTCTTCTTGCTGTGGCCAAATAAATCAAACTGTCTCGTTCCTCCTGAAGTCTTGTGGCTTGTTCAGGTAGACAGCTGCAGATTTCAGTCCAGCTTGAAGGAGCAGGAGCTTCTTTCCAGGTCCTCTCAGTCCATGAAGATGCAAAAGTGTCTTCAGTGTGAACAGAGACTCTGGTGCTCCAGCTCAGACTTGAACCTTTAGTGAACCTTGAACATCCTAACATCCTTCAGTCTGAGGACAACAGAGGAGTACTGGCCAATGCACAGGTACATGTACAGGTATCAGGCTCGGCACCAGTTTCAAGTACTTGTACTCATAAAAATACCTCAATACTTCTGACCGATACCACTTTCATGCTTGCTGACATAATTTCCTCTTCCACTTTGCAAGTAGTCAAGGACAAAAATACAAAGTATATAAAATATAGTTTAGACATATTTTAGGATAAACACAGGTGACGTTAAGACAGCAGACTGTTTTGCTGTGTTTAGGCCTGTTGCGATAAACAATAAATCAATTAATCTCATGATGAATGAAAATTATCAACTTCATTTTCATTTATCGGCTTTGTCGTTTCTTCATGTCTCTGTCTTTCTACTGAAGACACACAGCTCAACTCTGGTGCTCTTCACTGATCCCTCCCTTTCTCTTTAAAATCTGTTTTAACTGTCCAAAATCACATTTTTTTTAATCGTTAAAAGCAGCTAAACTACGAGCTAAGCTAACAGGCCGACCTCGAAGGAAAAAACCTCCGTCTTGCCAAAGCTCCAAAGCGCCTCCCGCCCATTTTTCTTAAAGAGACACGCTGCTCGCTCCCTCAGTATCCATCCTTCGGTTCAAACAGTCTTGTACTGCCATCCGGTGGTCGTAAAAACTACTACATGTAAAATAATTTAAACATTTCTTCTTAAATTTGATAATTACTAAATATTGTCAAGTTTCAAACAGTATTATCGTTTACCTCAATAATTTCAGAGACAATTGATCGCTCAGCAAAATTTGTGATCGTGACCTGTGTTTTTAATAAAAGAAACGTGTTCTTCAAATCATTGTGTAATGATGAAGTACTAACTCATTAGCTTCTCAGTATTGGTACTCGGTATCAGCAAATACCCAAAACCACAACAACAAAAACAAAATCTAGTACTGGGACACTCCTACATTCAAATAAATCTTTTTCATGATGGCAAAGAGAAACCACCAGCTGCAGTCAATCCTGATCATTAACAGTTCACAGGCCTTGATCTCATCAAACTGAGATGATTTAGAACCTTTAGCACCATTTATTAAAACAAAAGGTGTAATTTTAACCTTATAGGGATAAGAAAAAAAATTCAAACGTTGTGCATCCAGTTGTTGTTTTTAAAAACCATTGAAGTTGTTTGTTTTTTAGTCATTCCATAACTGGAAAAAGAAAAGAGCAGAAATGAACCCAACATTCATGCCAATGATGACCAGGCGTAAACTTCTGACTGCAGCTGTATTTACAGTTTGTTAACCCTTACAGACATTTCATTATTATCACAATCGCCTGTGGAAAAGGAGCATGATGTGTCTCAGAACTGTTGTTCCCTCGAGGGGAAACAGCGTTTTAGAGTTTTATCACCTGACGCTCAGCTCTGAAAACTTCCACAAACTCAGATCAACCTAAATCAAATAAGACAAGCTTGTCCAACCTGCAGCAGCCTCGTTTCTTTTTGAAGTCATGGTGCCGTAAGAATAAGAATACTGTGAACGTCTGTTTAGATTGTTTGATTGACTTAACTTTTTTAGATTATTTTGAGAGTTTTCATGAGACACGAACCACAGGTGGGCGTTTCATCATCGCCCACCTTTCCTGGTGGGGCAAAACTCAGGCGTGACTCCGAACAGAGATTCTTCCCGTTTGGATGAACTTGAACGCCGCCATGTAAAACACAGTATTTGATGAGACTTTTAAAAATGTATTGTTTCATTAACAGCGTCTGCAGCTAAATTAAATTTAAAAAACGTGTATCTGTTTATCTGAACCAACTCGGACAGGTTTTATAGAAACTTTCAAAAAGAATCAGTAATCGTTTAAAAATGATGACCTTCTGGAGTCAAACCAATTAAAAATGGCTGCCTCAACCGCAAAAATCAACTCAAACATTTAGCTGAAGTTTAGTGTGGTAGCAGCTGAAAAACAAACTCCAAGAGCTTCTTCATTTTGAGAGATCTGACTATGTCTAACATCATTTACTACATTTGACCAAAATGGGCTGTTAGCTCGGCGGTCAGTGTCGCGGTCTCGTAATCCTGAGGTTGCAGGTTAACCCAGGTTAAGCCCAGGGAGTCGGGGCATGAAACAATCATCAAATCTTTTATACGAGAAGGGAGCAGCCGAAAGAAGAACAAGAGCAGGGTTGGACTAAAATGGCTCATCATGAGATGAACTGAACAGTCAACAATAACCCAAAGATTAAAAAGTAACACAACAAAGAGTAAATTTAACAAAAACATACACAACGGACACTTTTAATGAACCGTCTGAAAGATGACGGATTAACTGATAAGGTTATTTTAGCCTAAGATGTGAAAGTTTATGAGGAGGTAAATGGCTCTAATCTGTATGATTTATGACAGCAGGGAGTGGCGGCGCAGGCAGACGGAGGGGGTGGAGGCTGCAGACGGTGTTTCTGGCACAGGTCTGCACAGTAAAGGCCAGCGAGGATGACAGGGTGGTCAATAATCACGGCCACGCTGCTTCGCTCGCGGCCTAATGAGACCAATTAAACGTGCCGTCAAAACCACGCGCACGACTCGGGCCCGCTTGACGACACAGATCCATACGTACGCCCACGTGTACGCTCGCACACGAGCTGTTTGCTCAGTCTGCCTGTTTGGGTTTGTTTTCAAGTGTTTGTGCAATATGTCTGACAAACAGTATGCCGCTCGTTGTGTTTGGTTAGGAGCCGTAATGAGAAGCAGCTCGACGGTCCGCAGTCGCCAAGGCCCGACCACACAAACAGCACAAAGGTGCGGTTTTAATAAGCAGCAGACACTTTAAACAGTAATCACATTTTAGTTCATTAAGTTGTAAAATAACCAGCTCTAACCTCCACACAGTTACATTTATAGACTTTATGAACACTGGATGTACAGCTGTAAAGACAAAGCTGTGACTTTATTCAGCCTAAATACAGTCGGTTCAATATAAGCCTCTTCAAGATAAAGATGAAAACAAATCTAAACAAGACGTATGAGATGTGAATATGCAACGTCACCAAGGTTTGGAATAAAAGGAAGTTACAAGTAAAACATGCTTGTTTGTTCAGCTTCTGGGTAAAGTTTTAAAGTAATTACCGTGATCTACAAACAATATTCATTATTCTTTTTTCACCGTCTCAACACAAATGTACACACAATAAAACAATGAAACCTCTACAGAGGCCCAGAACGGACAAACAAATGCTGAATCTAATGGAGCTTAACTGCAATCTAAAACTTAGCCACTAGGTGTCACTTCATTTTACACTTTTACCTCTCAAAAGTAAAAAATGAGCAAAACTGGACCCCACCAATAAATAAATAAATAACGTCTCCTCAAACCTTGTGCTTTTTATTAATCAAGTTTTTGTAATTAATCTTTTACGACCTTATCAACGTCTAAATTTTCACAAATTGTACATATTTTTTTCTTTACAAAAAAATATATAAATGGTAAAACTTGCTTCGTTTTCACAAAAGCTGCATCGTTTTGTCTCTAACAACTAAACAAAAAATGTTCTGATGGAAAAAAACTGTTTTATTTATTGAAGAATGTTTAGTAGCAAAACATAATTCACCTCAGTACTAACATGGTACTACTACCCTTTAGGTACCTGTTAGGTACCAGGTACTTACCAGATATCTGGTATTTACCAATAATGTACACAGTACATGTACACTAGTAATGCTTGCTCCATGGTATGTATAGGAATGAGCCCAGTATGTACCTGGTAGCTACAAGCAAAGTATCTGGTTGTTACTATATACATACCTGGTACTTACCTGTTATCTAGAAGTATGTACCGGGTATGTAGATAGTACATATACACGTCTGTACATACTGAATATTTACCTGGTACTTGCCTGTTCCATGGTACGTACAGGAATAAGCCCAGTATGTATCCAGTAACTACAAGCTAAGTACCTGGTAGTTACAATGTACATACTTGGTACTTACCTGGTAAATAGAAGTATGTACCGGCCGGGTATGTAACTGGTACTTCAAATAGTTTGTATATGCACTGGTTCACACAGGTACTGGTCTGTATCATGTATTGCTACAGTTTTTGTACTTGTCTGTTTATTTCAGTTACCTCTGCTCGTCAGACAGGCCCCCTCCCTCTCGGTTTTCAAATCCCGTTTAAAAACCCACTACTATTCCATATCTTTCAACACCAGATGATCTGGGTTTGAACCTGTTTGCTTCACACAGGTTGGTTTTTATATTTATTATCTGCAACCTTTTTATGTCTATATTCTGATTTAACTTCATTTTGTATGTTGCTTTTTGTGTTTTTCTGTTTGTTCAGCACTTTGTTTGGCCTTGTCGCTGTTTTAAGAGCTCTATAAATAAAATTGTATGGAATTTATTTTAGAATTGACAATAAAAACGGCGTCAAGGAGCTTAAGTTATCCATACAAAACATTTAGACACATCCTTATAACTATTTTAAGTTCTAAAACTTAAAAAAAAATTGTTTTGAATGTAGAAATTTTTAGTTTTATGATTTAGTTTTGATTTACAGTTTAGATCGCAGAGCTTCACGTTCAAAATGTATTAAAAAAAAATAAAAACAGAATCCCATTTTTAAAAAGTAGGTTCAAATATTCTAAATGGTGATTTGGTGACTTGTGCAGCAAAACAAAACACTTTGATCTTTGTTTAAATCTTGTGTGATGATAAAAACGATGCACATTTCTAAGTTCAGAATTTAATCCTAAAACACACACAAACATGTATTTATACAACTACCATGGATTTGATAAGAAAAAGCAGCTTTTCTCATCATCTTAACCTGCTTTTTTAATCTAAAACCCTCTAAGATGCAGCTCAGATGGGATGTTTCAGTTCGTGTGAAACGAACGCTGCGCTCACAAACATGCTGATCCAACAATAAAAAGCAGGAATGAAAGGAAGGCGTTGCAGCGTAAGTATAAAACAGCGCACGTGACGGATGAACCGGGATGATTATGGCAGCATTAGTCAGTCTGAGCTGTTTCAGTGATTAGAGAAAGCCGTCTGAGTGTCACATACTGAAGCAGGTAGAGAAGTGACAGCTCTTTAAGGAGGCACCGGTCTTTGCAAAATAACAATAATAATAATAAAAACACTGAATGTGAAGAAGCAAACACGAACACACACAGATACAGTCAAAACTTGAAGAGCCTCGAAAGTCGTCCATCGATGAGTTCCATCCTTAAAAACAGTCTTTTTCCTTCACGTGCATTTCATTTTCCTCCCGGGGGGCTCCATTACGGCTCGGAGTGGCTCAGGTTTCTGAACCGGGGGTCCATTAGCGTAGCTGCTGCGTCTCTCCTCTCGCCACAGAGTCTTCAGGGCCTCGTTCGGGCTCAGGCTGCCGTGTCCGTCACTCTGCCGTTAAGGGCCTTTCATTTCCTGCTCGCGTCCGATCAGTTTCTTAAAATGGGGTTCCTCATCAGGGGCTGAAAAGAGGGAGGATTGTGCTGAGCTGTGACTCTCCATTTCCCACCTCCTCTCTGCCGCTACACGTTCGCTCAAACAGCTCTAGTCGAGTCGGCCATCTCCGAGCCTCCGCTAACAGCCGGAGACTCGCATGCAAAGGCCGCTCAGGTCAGACAAACGTCACGTTTTCTCTGCGAATGCAAAACGGTCTCGCTGACAGCGATTTGTTGTGACATTGCATATTTCAGATAATTACAAGTTACTGTCGCAGAAACAAAATAAATCCAACGTCGGTGTTGCAACAAAGAATGTTTTCCCTGATCTTTAACAGTCTCGTGACTTAAAGGCTTATTTATACGGAAAAAAGCTATAATTTAAGAGACTGCACTATGTGTTAAATAAACTTTGCTACTTACAACAAAAGATGAGTCATCATAACACCTAACTCTTGCTTATTTACGCAAAATATTCCTGAAATACTTCTAATACTGTGTAAAATAATCCGAGACTCTGCATCTTAACTACATAGATAAATACGGATTAAATATTTGTATTATTTATTTGCTTCCTTCACAAAATAAAAGTATTCTAGGTTGATAAAGCAGTGCGAAAAACTGCACTAAGTTTGATTTTTATTATTAAAGGACTAACAAGATTTTGACATGAGGTCCTTGAACCAAAAATCTCACAACAGTTTGTAAAAAGTGCAAATTTTCAAGTTACAAAATAACAAAAGCAAAACCTATCACTGAAAAATGTTTTATTTAATGTAAAAAAAAACTTTTTGTAGTGTTATTTATATATATATATATATATATATATATATATATATATATATATATACACACACACACACACACACACACTAACATTTTCGATGCTGAATAAACTCTCCCCCTCAATAAAAACCCAACAGTGGTTCGTTTTTGCTTCTTTTCAGCTGTAAAAACACACAGAGTCGTGTCTTAGCTACCAGAGGAGCCACATCACGACTCTTTAAGGTTACACGGCTTTGAAACAAATGATTACAACGAGCTACATGAAATAAACCGAGATAAACGACCTGCTGCAGGCTTGGTTTAGCGTGGCTAATTAACAAGCTAACATCAGATTGAGCAGCATGACAGAAGTAATGATTGTTTATTTATTAACCTCGTTGTCTTTAGGCCTGCAATTAAATTTAGCTGCTGTTTATGGGTGAGTGATATATTAGTTGGGATAAAGTAGTCCCTCGTTTATTGCGGGGGATCCGTACCCTGAAGCCCCGCGATAAGTAAAAAAACTGTGAATTAGGAACAGTAGTACGTGGTAGTTTATTTTCCCACAGCTGCAGGAGGTGCTAAATAATTTGAAATAATTTATTTAAAATAAAAATTCCGTGCAGATTGTGTATCATGACCAATCTTATGTTGAAAAACCACGATAGAACGAGTCCAAAAAAAAAAAAAAAAGGCGAGGGACTACTGTATATCTCTTCTTGTTGTGTGTTGTGATTGTCCATTCTTAGGCATTTAGCTTTTAATACGTACTCGTAATACATCACAGCTCACCTGCATCCTATCTAGAAACCAGTTACACCTTATGTGTATCTGTGCAGTTAAATATTTCGTTTCAGTATCCTTACAAAATAAAAACGGTGGTTCTTTTGCTCGAGTTGCTCGTATCGTCAGTGTCTCATATGAGCCCACACCTGAAACGGGTGCAGCTGACCACACTCTGACGTGATGACGGTCAGATTTATTGAAAGTTTTATCGTTGGATGTTGAATGAATGATGTGCAGCCACTAAACCCGTGTCTCCTGCACCTCGCTGTGATTTACAGTGGTATTAGATAAAAACATTTCCTGGCATCCGAAACGGTGGAGAACACTGCTGCGTGTGTGTGTGTGTTGGCGAGCGCATGCTGGTCTCTTACTATGATGGTGGTAACGATAACAGTGCGGTTCTCCATGCCAGTGGTGTCGTTTGGAAGCAGCGGGGAGTCCTGGATCAGCACCAGTTTGTCCGCGTCGTTCCAATAGCCGATCTGCGGGTGGGAAAAATAAAAGCGTGAGATTCTGCTCTGAAGTATGAGAGCGCTAATATTGTAATCATCTTTATTGACACAGTCCCAGAAGAGGCTAATGGAGCCGTTTGGGTCGGCAGCACAGAGGAGAACCTTGTCCTCGAGGCATCCAGGAGTCCTTACACAGCAAACGTGATTTAACAAAGCTTTCATAAGAAGGTTCGTGTGCAGCCACATGCTCCAACGAGTTCACAGATTTATGTGAATATTATTATCAGGGAAAAACTTTCAGGATGTTTCGTTACGTGACTGCATCGTTTGACCAGTTCACGGGGCAGATTTGTTCATCTCCTGATGATCCATCTCAGGAAAACAAATTAATTAAACACTGGAATATATAAAAAATCTTGTTTGTACTGAACACGTTGGTGTCTCTTACCAGGTACTTGAAGTAAAAAAAAAAAAATGGAGACACACCATCTTTAATCAATGCAAACAAAATCTCAAAATAAACTAGTGATATTTTTTATTTTATTTAATTGATGCCTGTTTTCAAACGTATTTGTTTTGTTTCTACCACAACAGGTTTGCATTTTAATTTTGTTGCACTGCAGGTGCAATGGCAATAAAGACATTTAAATTAAAAATCAAATAAAAGGTAATAAAATCTGCTTAATAACAGTAAAAACTAATGAGGAACAAATCAGAAAGCTATTGTCGTTTAACAATAAATACATGATGAATTCATATTTATAAAACAGCTTTGTGATTAGATGGTCCGTTATTTATGAGATAAGTGAGGAGCTACTTAATGATACATTTAAGTGCTGAACACTGAGAGCTGACAGCGAAAAGTAAAACTAAATCGAAAAAGATCAAAACAGCAGTTAAAATGTTAAAAATATGTAAGTATGTTAAAACAGATAAAAAGCAAACATTTAAAAAATATATATAAAAACATTCCAAAACCCAAAAGTCACAGCTGTAATTCCTTGAATTAGCTGAACAATTTGGAATAAGTGTAGCAGAGTTACAAATATTTGTTTACTGTGTTAATAATATGTTTGTGGCATTTATATTATTGAGGTCTTTTATTTTGAAATGCTTCAATGGCAGAAATGATGTACTAAATTTTGTTCTGGTAACTTCCTCTCCCTCACTTTGCCACCATGCAGTGCAGGGTAAGTAGTGTGAAACATAGACCTATACAGTATATGTAGATGCTTCATTGAGTGCTGAATTGTACCTAGATGTCGCCGCCATGTTGGATGTGGCAAAAGTGAAGTGACAGAAGAAGACGCGGACCTGGCGCCAGAGGGCCGGCCGGTCGGTCCCCACCCCACCCACCCAAGACAGATTACAACACCGTGTAAATAAATTGAACCTATG
>JARVGS010000400.1:6402064-6417414 GCA_031762315.1 Hypsolebias antenori | reverse complement strand
AACTGGTACATAAAAAACATTTAATTTTTCTTTTTTATTATTATTATAATTATTATAATTATTATTATTATTGTTTTGCATATTAGCAGTTTAAACAAGCTCCAACGTCTTTAAAAAGTTTAAAACATTCTAATTGTTCCTCGTATTTTCTTTCAGAAAATTCTGAAATTTTCATTTTGTAGCATTACAGCGTGATCAGAATGGTCTATTAATGAAATTATTTTTCAACACTTCTGCATTTATAGCAAATGAAGTGGAAAAACATCCAGTTTTAATAAGATCTTTTTCACTTTAGGTTCATTTCAGTTACCTTTTTTTAATTGCCTTTTGTTCTTCACTACCGCTTAGCACCTTTCAACAACATATTGAAAGGTGCTAAATAAACTCCTCTTTTCTTTGCCTGAACAAAGAGGTTCTGCTAACACTTGCCACGATTTGAAGGCATCCTCAATGTCAGCGGCGTTCAACAAATAACTGAGACAAGAGATTCAAGGCAGCATTTCAATCTCCGTTCATCTGATAGAGTAATATATCGCTGCCTCCTTGTTTCAGCACGACTGCTCATGAAACCTTTTATCCCTCATCCCACTTCAATAAAAACAACAGCAAAAGGTTTTAAAAATTGTGTTAGGGCAGGAAAATAATTTAAAGGTGCAAAGTTTTCTTTTTTTTTTTTTTGGTATACAGCGACAAACTGTATCCACGTCACACGTCAACGATAACAAAAAAGAGTAAGATTTAAAAAATCCTCCACCAATTCTTCGGTGAGATTACTGGTTTTGGTGCTACACACACACATGCACACGTTTGGAAATGACACGTTGAGAATCAGCACAGTTAATCTCAGCCAGAATCACCTGGGGAATAACGGTCCCTCAGCTCATCAGAGTCCAAGAAAAAGTTGAGGTAGACACCTGAAGCAAACACCACCATAACATATCCAATATCCCTGACATGTTTGGCTGCCTGCCTATGTGTCCTCTGCCAGGGGAGGAAAAAAAACAGGAGATTAGATCATATTAGATAACGGAGCAGATGACCTGCTAGCTGGGATTTGGTGGCGTATTTTTTAACCTTTTTCCATCATGGCCAGCGATTCTTTTTGCAGGGCTAGAAAGTGACAACGGAGCTTGTCAGAGCTTCTTCCTGAAGCAGGCAGATCAAAGCCAGTTTTTTTTTTTTTTTTTTTCAATGCGGCACTGCAGTACAGCGCAATTTTCTGCATTTGCTGACAATACATTCCCAGGCCACACTGCTGGTTAATTATCATTCCTTTATAGGTTTCAAAAAACAGCTGAGGCCCCTGTTTTAAAATCCATAGACAATATTCCCAAAGACTGTATGCACAGGCAAGAATAAAATCTATAGCAGCCAGCTTACAGCAGACCCAAAAGACCTGCTGTTATTTTTTAAAACAAAAGGTGGTTGCTTAAATTGGTCCTTTTGACGAACTTCAAACCTCATCTGAATTTGATTTTTGAAAACAATTAGAGACTTTGCATTCCTTGAAGAAAATCATATGGGAATTTGCTGCCTTTCAAGTTAAGCTAAGAGTTTTAGACTAAGATCATCTTATGTTTAGAAATGAAGAACTTGTAACTGTTCTGAACGAAACATTAAAATAATGTGTAATCTCACACGCAGAGTCTCATCTTTCACATAGAAGTTTAGCTCCATATCTGTAAAGTCACCTGAGTAAGAGCCAGTTCTGTGCTAGCTGTCAGTTAGCTGCTGTGACCATGGTAGTTTGGATCATCTCTAGAACGTATACGGCAATCAGCTGAACATTCCATTAAAATTTGTCAAGTGGTTCATGGGATACACTGCTAATGGACACAGACAACTCAGTGAGACTGTGTCTTCGTGTATGGCAACATTTTAAACATAGAACTAATAAAATCTGGAAAATCTCTGAAAATGCATTGAGAACTAATCTCGAAACCTACCTCATCAAATTTAAAGTAAATACAGCATCTGAAAAGAGGTGACACAGTGGCACAGTTGGTAGAGTTGGTGCCTCTAAGCAAGAAGACTGAATCGAATCAAATCCTGTCCAGGGACCTTTCTGGGTGGAGTTTGCATGTTCTCTCCATGCATGCATGGGTTTTCTCCAGGGTACACTGGTTTTCTCCCACAGACCAAAAACATGCATGTTAGGCTGATTGGTGACTTTAAATTGTCCCTAGGTGTGAGTGAGAAAGTGAATGGTTGTTTGTCTTGTTTGTCTCTATGTGTCCCTGTGATGGACTGGAGTGACTGTTGGACATGGGCACCAGTGACACCCCATGACCCAAAAAGGAAGAAGAAGGTAAATATAATGGATGGATGGATGGATGGATGGATGGATGGATGGATGGATGGATGGATAAACGTATGTATGTATGTATGTATGTATGTATGTATGTATGTATGTATGTATGTATGTATGGATGGATGGATAAATGTATGTATGTATGTATGGATGGATGGATGTATGGATGGATGTATGGATGGATGGGTGGATGTATGGATGGATGTATGGATGGATGGATTGATGGATTGATGGATGGATAAATGTATGTATGTATGGATGTATGTATGGATGGGTGGATGTATGGATGTATGGATGGATGGATGGATGGATGGATTGATGGCTGGATGGATTGATGGATGGATGGATGGATGGATGGATGGATTGATGGATGGATGGATGGCTGGATGGATTGATGGATGGATGGATTGATGGATGGATTGATGGATGGATGAATGACATCTAAGTATACCTGCTGGTTTTAAACACAGATGTTTCATCATCAGTTGATGCTCAACTTGAGATGAGGTGGAGTGTTTTAGCACCAAACTTCAGCTCCAGTATGTCCACATGTAGTTCACATGTAGTTCTGGTCCAGTGTTCATGTTTTCATAAAGAATAAAGGACGTCTGTGTAAAAGTTTCCGTGTCACACGCTCAAATCAAACAACGTAAAAAACTAAAGCGGCTCTAAATTTGCTCCGCCCCTCCACAGAGCAGCGGCGGTTGCTCCCAGTTGGCAACAACAAGATAAGACGCCGTGTCCGATTGTGCCGCGCGGCGTTTAAAGAGCTCGGACAGGAAGCTGCGGCGGTGCAGGCCGAGCCAAGCGTGCAGAGGGCCAGCTGATTACCAGCTGATAAACGTGTTGCTGCGGGCCTTTGTGTGGAGCAGCAGCCAGACGCAATCAGCGTCAGAGACGGGGCCGCGGGCGGGAGCGGGCCGAGGGGACGTCAACGTGGTCCGAGCCAGACCGAGCCGAGCCAGATAAAAGGAGGCAGCTGCTGCAGATTCTGTTTTTACACGTTTCATTCACAGCTGAGCCTTCACCCTCTTCATCTCATCTTCTTCTGAGACGCAGGTCTTTGTGACCGTCATCAGAAGTTACATGATAATGAGTTCACCCACGTCTATGTGTCTGTTAGCAAAATATCTCGCAAACTGCTGGATGAATTTTATTCTAACCTGCAGACATGAATCTTCAGCTGTATTTTTAAAAGTCAACGTTTGGAGCCAGCTCGCTCCACAAAGGCCACTGCAGCTGACTGACCTGAGGAAACACACGTTACAATAATTCACTGTCACAGAAGACGATGACGTGCAGTGTGGTAGTAGCTGAGCGTCATCCGTTGTGCAGGAAGTCCTGTGATGAAACATCATGAAGTTTATTTTTAAGGTTATTAACGGCTCTACCTTCATAATTCCTAACATTCATTCCTTGATAAGGAAGTTCTTTTGTTTAATCTGGTTTAATCTGGTCTTATGTTTTGTTCTGCTTTTATCCTTGTTTACTCATTTCCATCCATACATCCAACATTCATCCATCCAACCACGCATTTATTCAGCAATTCACCCATACATAAATCCATCTTCTCATCCAACCATTCACCCTGTCATCCATCCAACCACCCATCCAAACATTCATCCATCCATCCAACCATTTATCCATCCAGCCATTCATCCATCCATCAATCCAGACACTCATCAAACCATTCATCCTGTCATCCATCAACCACCCATGCATCCAACATTCATCCATCCATCAACCAACCAACCATCCATTCATGCAACATTCATCCATCCATCCAACCATTCATCTATCCAGCCATCCATCTATCCATCCAACCAACTGACCAACCATTCATCCATCTATTCATCCATCCATCCATCCAAAAATTCATCCATCTATCCATCCAACCATCCATCCATCCATCCATCCATCAACCATTCATCCATCATCCATCCATCTTGTTCAGAGTCAGGTCTGGGGGCAGCAGCTTGAGCAGGGAGGTCCAGACTTCTCTCTCCACAGCCTCCTCTTCCAGCTCCTCTGGGAGGACTCCAAGGTGTTCCCAGACCAACTGAGAGACATTGTCTCTCCAGAGTGTCCTGGGTCTTCCTCGGAGTCTCCTCCCAGTCGGACATGTCCAAAGCACCTCCCTAGGGAGGCGCCCAGGGAGCATCCTTACCAGATGCCAGAACCACCTCAACTGGCTCCTCTGGATGAGGAGGAGCAGCGGTTCTACTCCGAGTCACTCCTGATAACTGACCTTCTCACTCGGTCTCTCAGGGAGAGTCCAGCTGCCCTGCAGAGGAACTTCATTTCAACCGTCTGTGTCCATGATCTCGTTCTTTCAGTCACTACCCAGAGCTGTTGACCACAGCTGAGGGAACGTAGACCGACCGTTAAACAGAGAGCGGTAAAAGTTTACTAATTTCTCATCATTTAATTCTATTTTCTGGTCTCGCTCCACTTTATGGTTTTTTAGTTCCTCTTCCCTTGATGTTCTTAGTTTATTACAGTTAATCTTTTCATTTCCTTCGTCCACCTTTCTTTCCTCTCCTACTCTTTTATCTTAATTTAATCGTCTGATTTTACGTTTCTAATCATGTGTTGTTTCATTCTCTTCTCCTTTCTCTCATTTCCTCTTCTGATTTAATTTTCTCACCTTGATTTTTCCTTCATTTGGAGTCTTCCCTCCTTTAATTATTCGTCTCTGTTCTATCCTCTCATTATTCTTGTTTCTTTCTTTTTGCACCGACGGCTCTGACTTCAGTTCATGTTTTTCTTCTTGGCACAGCTCCTCACATCCCGCTTCTTCTAGTTCATCTCCTCTGTTCTTTTTCTCTCTCTCCCTTTCTGCTCCCGTCCTCCTTTTTTAATCTTTCTTTTGTTTTCTAATCTTGTTTTTTCTTATTTTTCTTATTTCTCTGCAGCTCCATTTAAAACTGTTTGTCTTCACCTTCGTCCTCTCCGTTTCCCTCTGCTTTTCTCCTCCTCCTTTTTCTTCTTTTTATCTTCTTCTACGTCTCCTCCTCTTCATCTTCTACTTTTCCTCTTTCTCCTCTTCTTCGTCTTCTCCTCTTCTCCTCCTCTTCTTCTTCTTCTTCACTGTTTTCTTTCTGTTCTTCTGTTCAACTCATCATTTCTCATTATTTCTTCATCTCACTCTGCTCTTGTCTTTTATTTTACCTGATTTCATCAACTGCTCCATTGTTCGATTTCTCCTCTTATTTATTTCATTTTCCGTCCTTTTTTCCTTCTATTTGCTTTTTCTAATGAACTTTTCATTTCTTCTCATCTGTTTCTTTTTGCACTTCTGCTTTCTTTTCTCTTCCAAAGAAATTAAATTATTTACTCGATCTTTATCTGGTCCTTATTTTAATTTCTCATCTTAAACACATCTTTAACTTTATTTATCGTAGGCTCTGTTTGTATGAACCTCTAATTACAGCTCACGGCCACTGACGAAGGGGCGACAGTGTTTTTGCCATCGTCTGTGTGAGATTCTAATGAATCTCAAATTAATCATCTACAACTGATCGGTGGTTCAACTCATCCAGAGTCAACGCCTCAACCAACAAGTCAGCACAAAAAATGGCTTCAACAGATATTGAGCTAAAGATTGATGTGGTAGTAGCTGAGAGTCATTGCCAACACATCCTTGATGCTTAACACTGAGTCAGATAATAACATTAATTTCAAGGTTTGACCCAAACGGCTACAACTTCTTCATGTCTCAACATCAGATGATCTTAGTCTAAAACTCTGGCATGAATGGTGGGGGCTGAACGGGTGCTGCGTCTTTAATACCATCATGATCTGTCGTTAGTTTCACCCCAAGCGCAGGCAGGACTTGGAGTAATAAAGTAAATATATTTATTTAAACGACAGCTGACGTGGCAGCAAAACTTACTTTTAATGATGAGACAACTCGGCGGGAGAACAGGATATGAGGACAATCCACAGACGGGAACAATAATCAAACACAGAATATAAGGACACACTAATGAGGGGATAAACGCAAACACCTGCAGTATGACAGGTGGCAGAGGAGGAGCTGATTACATGAGGGAGAAACACTGAGGAGGGCAGGAACAGACCACAAGAGGGAGACGCAGAGAAGGGAACACAAGTACGTCACTATAAGTGAGAGTAAATCATCAGAAACCTTTGGTAAACACGTCCTCCTGCAGCTTTCTGGCTCGTGTTTCTGTTTCCTGGACGCAGGAACTCAGACGGCGGCTCAGTGACGGAGATGTCACCAGTGAGCTGATTCTGCTTCTGTTCTGCTTCGTGCTGAATGAGCTTTCTGTCTAATAACAAAACAAACATCCTGCAGCCTTCACCCAGAAGCTCTGTGAAAATCCCTCACGTCCAGAACATCGCCACGTATTTCCACAGCAAAGCACCGATGACGTGTGACTGCAGGTGTTTGTACGTTCAGCGATGACCCAGCACCTCGTAACGTGGACGAGGTTTTCCAGAGTCACTCGCGTGTACATTTGAACTTTAAAACATCTAGACGATCAGGGAACGGGTTTGAGGGATTGTTGTTGACTCTGTGCTGTTCTGGCTCGATGCAGAGAGACAACGTTCTGTGAAAAACTGCAGCAACTCTGCACCACGAAGGAAAACGGATTCCAACAGACCAGCTGAAGGTGGTGGGGACAGTGAAGGAGAAAGAGAAACTGAGGGGGAAAGAAACAAGACATGAAAGAAGTTTCACTGCATTTTCACAGAAAACGCAGCTTCTCTCGTTACTTCATGCTGCCAGAAGAAAAGAGTATTTGGGCGCATGGCGGCCTGTGGGCCATCAGTTGATTTTCACACATTTTCAACCAGGAATAAATTCCTGCGTCTGATGTCCCTTATACACAAAACTACCACTATATCATGAGTAAAAACCATAAGTACCATATCCAACAAAGTTAAGTCAGGTCCTCTGGACTAGGCCTGTCGCGATACACAATAAATCAATTAATCACATTTGTGTCTCTCTTTTTCTACTGAAAACACTGGATGACAAAAGGATCAACTCCAGTCACTGACCCCTCCATTTCTCTTTTCTCTTTAAAATATGTTCAAACTGTCCAAAATCGTGTTTTTGGATCTTTGAAAGCAGCTAAGCTGAGAAGCTAAGCTATGAGCTAAGCTAACAGGCCGACCTCAGGGAGCAAACCTCCGTCTTGTCGAAGCTCCAAAATTCATGGTTGAAACCCGTGCCTTAGTCTAAAAAGTTGTTTTTCTCTGCAAAAAGAAGCTGAGAACTTGTTTACTTTTTTATTATTAAAAGCTTTGAGTGAAAAATGCTATGGCAAAGAGTTCAAACCACATCGAGCGGCCAACATTTTGAGAACCAGAGAGACAGCCCATGTCACATCAAGGGACTTCCCTCCCATTTTTCTTAAAGCGACGCTGCTCACTCCCTCACTATCCATCTTTCGGTTCAAACAGTCTTATACTGCCATCCAGTGGTCAAAAAAGTTACTACACACAAAATAAATTAACTAACACTTTAAAAAAAATTTGACAATTACTAATTATTGTCAAATTTCAAACAATATTATCGTTTATTGCAATAATTTCGAGACAATCACACAACAAAAATTGTTATTGTGACAGGCCTACTCTGGACAGAAGCATTTTTTTTTTAAACATTTCATCTTTTACCCAAAAGACAGTCTAAGGAGCTACAATAAACTCAGTTTTATAAATAGTGCCATCTCATATTGGAGCAATCAGTTAGATGGTGACAACCAAAACTAGCTGTTCGCATGTTAAAGGACAGCCATTGGCCTAAAAGCCAATCGTTAATGCCCTGATGGCCACTTGCTATGCACCTCAGAGTCCTGGCCTGATGATGCTGCTCTTTTGTGCTGGGCCATCCTTCTGACCAGCGACTGTTAAGTTTCCTCGATGTAGCAGAGAAACTAGCGGCCATCGGGGCATTAACGATTGGTCGTTAGGCTGATGGTCCTTCTTTATTATGTGAACAGCTAGTTCTGGCTGTCACCAGCAAACTGGTTATTTTTATTTTTTTTTTTATTTTATAAATTTATTCATTTTAAGATAAAATACAAAAGAAGCAGAGGAGAGACTCTGCAGGAACAGGACTGACTTTGGAGGATAAGAGGTCCACAGAGCAGGAAGGACTCTGCTCATGGAAAGTCCATAGGAGTGAAGAGGACCCGAAGCAGGAGCGGGGCGGCTGAGACACGAGGGCGAGAGACACGAGGGAGCGCGAGAGCAACGAGAAGCTGCGGTGCGCTAAAGCTAAGCTAACCAGCAGGTGTTGATGCAATCACAGGCCTGTGAGCTCCAAAGATGTCAGTGTCTCAATGTTCTGCTAAACAGGCCTGCACTGGTGTTTTTCACGTTTTGCTCAAGGTTTTCGTGAGTACGCAACTGGACTGTGTGGATGTGAATGTATAAGGGCCCTATATTGTTTGTCAAGTTTAATTAAGACATTCTTGGTATTGGTTTTTGGACTACATGTATTTCTCTGTTATTTTGTAAAAAGCCTTAGTGATTAACGCTAAACGGAAACGTTATTTTGCTTTTTTGCTAAAGGAAAAAAAAATTGAAAGACTGCTTGTTTTATTTTGGGAATATTTTTAGTTTATTGAACTAAAGTTTATTAATTGGAGGTTCATATTTTGGTTACAAATAATTGTATCTTTTCTGGAGTTTAATAAAACTAGGCCTAATAATTTTGCCTAAATTTTAATACTTCTCTGGGTCTCATTCTTTGAAAACAAATATATACAAAGTTTTGTAATTATCCCCCTTTCAGGTACACCTTCGTGGTGGCTACCTTATCATTTATTGAACCCAAGCACCCCTCCATTCTTGTTTGTAACAGAGTGGCTAAAGGGTGCCACATTTGTAGATTTTTCAACCTGGGTTATCGAGCATGCATATAAATACCATAAGTAAAAAAACAAGTGAAGAGACTAAACCCCCAACTGAGCTACAATAACTTACTAAACAAGATAACAGCAGGTGGCATGGCAGAGGTTAAATGTTAAAATAATACCTGACGGCGATGTCTTTCAGAAACAGAATCCAGACTGGAGACTAAACGGCAGCAAACATATTTTTGCAAACGTTTCTGCAAAGTTTCAGGCGTGTCAGTCATCTGAAACTATTGGTGTTTCTACATAATCATCAATCTGCATCAGCTCAGACAGGTTTAGTCACATTTTAATATCTACTACCAGCAACTCTTTTGATTTTTTTTTCTTTTTTTTTGCAGCGTCTCACAATCGCAGGAAAATTTCCTCCCAGAGCACAACTTGGACTTCTATCTAAATTCTCAGAGTTCCTGCATTAGAGTCCCGTTGTGTCCTTGGCTCATCTGCAGGGCGACACGGTCTTACAAACACGAAGGCTTGTCGAGTTTCTGGAGAACACTTGATCAGATTCAAGTCGCTTTTGTTGAGAGGAGAGAAGGCTTTTTAACCAGTCAAGCATGTGTGACCCCAGATAAGAGAAAGAGAGGCAGGGAATGAGTTTTCGTGGAGAGATTGGCTGTTCGGGGGCTGCGGCGTGAACATCCAATCTGCTCAAACGGTCACCTCAGAGCAGAAGAGGAGGAGAACCAAAAAAAAAAAAAAAAGCTCTGACTAGATCCTGGAAAATATATGAAAGCGAGATGTGGGGACGTGATCCGGGCAGCGGCACATATCCTTTCTGTCTTGTAATGGAAATGTGACATGGTGGAGTGAATTCGTACAAACCTACTGGCTCTGCTGGTGGGACCGAGAGCTCATCTCTGTGAGGGGAATGAAGCAAAACAAAGAGTTCCAACACCCTCCTTCAGGAGAAGGAGAAAAACCGTCGTTACAACAAAGACCCGAGACATGAACAAAAAAAAACTGGGGTCCTGGTTTGATTTAGTTACGCTGAAATTTGAAAAATAATTTGAAAATCTTCTTTTCTGACGCCATCGTCCATTAAGCTGCTTTCTTCCACCTCCCTGGGGTTGAGGCACAGAGGCAACACATCCAGGAGGGAAACACAGACACCTTCAGCCCCATGTGGCACTCTCCAGCACCTCCTGAGGGAAGTGTTCCTCCAGCCAGTTCTGTGGGAGGCGTCATAATCAGATGCCTGAACACCTCAGCTGATGTGGAGGACCAGCAGCTCCCCCCTCACGACGGAGCTCCTCACTCTGTCTCTTCGGCTGAGGTTGCCCCCCCTACATACCTCACTGTACTTTAAAAAAAATCATACATCTAAATGTTCAGCTTTAAGTCTTTGTAACTTTTATAGATTTTGAATTATATAAAACAATTTTAAAAATTCCTTCATAAGAATTCGTTGACAACTTTTCAGTTGCATCAAAACACTGAGCTTCAGAATCCTTGCTGTGTTTTTGTCTTCTTATGCTACTTTTAGCGTTTAGCTATTGTTTTAGTTTTGAAGACTTTATTTATCCCACAATGAAATGTTCCTGTTTCAGATTTAGCTACAGGTTTGCTAGTTTAAGCTTTTAGCTAGTTTTGCTACTTCAAACTTTTAGATAATGGATTACAAACATTAGCGGTTTCACTAAGATTGTTATAAGCTTAACTTTTAGCTACAGATTTGCTTATTTTATCTTTCAGCTACTGGTCTGTTCATTTTAGCTTTTAACTGCCAATTTGCACCTTTTAGCTACCGGTCTGTTATTTTTAGCTTTTACCTACCGTTTTATTAATTTTAGCTTCTGTTTTAATTAATTTAGCTTCTGTTTTCATACATTTTGGATCATTTTATTTTCAGTTTGGATCCATTTAGTTTCTGTTTTAATTGTTTCAACTTGTCTTCATCATTTCAGCTTTTGTTTGGATAATTTTAGCTTCTATTTTGATCCATTTAGTATCTGTTTTGATCCTTTCAGCTTTTGTTTTGATGCTTTCAGGTTCTGTTTTGATCATTTTAGCTTCTGTTTTGATATAATCTTTTATTTGGATCTTCTTAGCTTCTGTTCTTGGTTTTTACTTCAACATCCCAGTTTCAGCTGTAAAAACTTTACACTGTTTTATCACAGAAACAGCATTGTCTCTAGTTAATAGATACTTTATATCCATGGGTTTAATGTTAAATGAAGGTAAATAAAAATTTTAAATATGGCTTATTGAAACCTGTTTTTAATTTTTATTTTTTGGATTAAAACTTTCAGAGTTCTCAGCCAAGATTTTGCTACGTTTGTGCAAAAATCGTGACAGAACGCAGAATATGTGACCTTCTATGTTTGTTAACGTGTTTCAGGTGCTTGAACTCTAAAAACTCCATGTCTGTTTTAACATCATCATCATCCTCGCCCCTCACCTCGGTCCGTGTCGTACAGGAAGACAAAGTTGTTCCAGTCGTAGTGGTCGAGGACGGACAGCAGCGCCCCCCGGATGGACGGCCGCAGCTGCAGGGTGAACTGGCTCTCGCCCTCGGTGGGGAAGCTGGGCGTGATGAGGGAGATGTGCAGGGCGCTGCAGAAGGACGTCAACGTGTGGACCGAGCGCTTGTCGTACAGGCCGAAGATGGCGAAGACACCGCGGGAGTACTGGGAGCAAACTGAGGAAGAAAACAGCAACGTATTAATAAAACAGTAACTGAACAAATGTTTTAGTGGAGAGCGCTGTTAGAAAATGTCACTTCACCACAGCTTTACTGGTCCTAACATCAAGAGCTTTTGTCTTGTGATGAATGTTTAAAGAAATCTTACAAACCAGTGATTCCAAAATTTTAAGTAGCAAATGATAGTGAGCCCATCTCTTTCTGATTTAAACACATACAAACTGTTATCAGCCCAATTAAACATGCTCATGTTACAAATGTGTTCAACTGGAACAATATGGTGAAAAATGCCATGAGGAAACCTACAGATGATTAAAGATTTTCACTAGATGTTTTGTGACCCACATTGGTGTCCCAACTCCCACTTTGAGAACCCCTGATGCAAACAACATACAGTTGAATCAGGAGATGTATAATTAACTGTTAAGGATTAAACATCAAAGTTCATGCTCGTATAAAAAAAAAAAAAATTCAACTAAGTCAGGTCCTCCTGACGGTTTCTTTTTTGTTGTTGTTGCAAACCAAACCATCAAACTGGTGGGTCAGCTGTGTGAGAGTGCTGCTTGTGGGACTGAGTTTGTTGAGGCTCCTCAGACTGATGAAGTCCTTTGGATGAAGGGCAAAAAGTCTCATAAAAAAAAAAGAAAGAAAGAAAAGAAACCATCCAGATGACCTGACTGAACATTGTTGGGTTAAGGTTTCAACATTACTTTGTCTCTAATATTGACACTTAAGTGTCAAAACGTTGCACAAAAACAGGCTCCAAACCAAACAAAGATACTAAATCCTCTATCTGTCATAAAACGTACACATTTTAACGTTACTAAACTTTTAGCAGAGTTTGTCCCTAAAATTAACTAAAAAATATATATAAAAAAACATAAATCATAATCCTTGAATTTGTAACATTTTTAGTTTACAGCAGAATTTTATTTATTTATTAATGACCGATGGGAGAAATTTACTGTGCAAGATGTGAGTTTAAACATTTGCTTGGTAACTACTGCTGTCAAGTCTAGCTGTTAGCAAAATATCTCCCGAACAAATGAATAGATTTTCAAGAAAACTTTAGAAGGTATACGGATGTACAACTATATGTGAATAACTTTTGGTGTCAATCTAAGATGGCCGCTACAGTCAATTGATCTTAGGAAATGCAAAAACGGCTACAATTCAGTCACTTTTACAGATAGTGTGCTAAATCTTGGTGTGGTAGTAGCTGACAGTCATCCTCAACACATACTTTGAGCGCACCTCACAAGATTTAGCAGGATTAGATTTACAAAAACGACTACAGTAAGATCATTTCTCAACATAAGACGATCGCACAAAAGGCGACGGGTGAGATGAAATCTCCCTTACTCAAACGCACAAACAGGAAGTGAGCCTTCGGTTTGTTTTAGGCCCCGTTTACACGAGAACAACCTCTGGAAATAATTGTGGTTTTTTTTTTCAATGTTTATTGAGGTTAATAAACAAAAAAGAGAGGTTTTAAACAAAAATGCTGTGGTTTCCATGTACCTCGTGTTGCCAGATAAGAAATGATGACCTATGTTGTATGTATGTTTAACTGTTGTTATTTATTATAACTGTTGTTATTCATTATAACTGTTGTTATTCATTATAACTGTTGTTATTATAACTGTTGTTATTTATCATAACTTTTGTTATTCATTATAACTGTTGTTATTTATTATAACTGTTGTTATTCATTATAACTGTTGTTATTCATTATAACTGTTGTTATTTATTGTTATTTATTATAACTGTTGTTATTCATTATAACTGTTGTTATTTATTATAACTGTTGTTATTTATTATAACTGTTGTTATTTATTATAACTTTTGTTATTCATTATAACTTTTGTTATTCATTATAACTGTTGTTATTTTATTATAACATTTGTTATTCATTATAACTGTTGTTATTTATTATAACTGTTGTTAGTGCAGAACAACTTTGGACTGCAGCCACCTGTAGTGCCTGAGCATTACACACCTCTGTGGAGGGCTCCCCTGAACATCTCCTCTCTAAGACCTTTATTAAGAAACCTTTGGTTACAAAGAGAACAAGGGCTGTTGTCGTGTGAATGAACGGCTGAACCAAAAAAGGCGTTGTGTAAACGGGGCCTTAAGATACGCAGAGTCACCGAGCGGTTGATACGAGTCGTCATCTCCACAACTGATTGCTGCAGAAACGAGCAGCAAAAGAAATCAAGGAGGCAATAAGTGATTAGCACCACGGCAGAAAACAAAACGCCATTATCCCTCTGATTGCCACTTTGAATCATCAGAAGAGACGCTCTGAAAGCAGCAGAAAGGGATAAAACCACAACAGTTCCCTGCGATGCCTTCACAATAAAAGCTGTTCTCCTCCCTCACGTTAACAACGTTTTCTAACGCCGCCCTCTCATCGTGTTTGGCTTTTAGGACACACGTTATAAACAGAGCGCTTTGTGTTCACGCAGAAAGGCTTCACGTTTCAAACCAACAGATCGAATCTGTTTGTTGTGTTGTTTTAGCGGTCACACGTTGAATTAAGCTGAAACCCACATTTGCATAAAGTCTACACTCAAACAGTCTGTCCTGCTTGAGGAGATCTTCTCGTTATAAAAAGGTTTGGCTCTCCACACGAGCCCAACCATAATTGCCCACTTTTTTCCCCGTCTTTGCACAGAGAACAACAACAAAAAGGGACGATAATGAGCGTCCTCTGCCAGTTCCGCGGACACGAGCAGAACCAGAGTGAGCGACAGAAGAGCTCAAGATGCTCCTGGTGTGAACAGAAAGGGTGGAGGTAAACAACAGAGCTGTTTTACTGACAAACTCATTGTTTCCATGCCGAGTGCAGCTCTCTGCTGTAAGACACAAAAAGACACGAGTCACTGTCTTCTCCGTGAGACAAACAAGACAACAGTCAGAAGAAAACAACTCTGTTCACAAACAATTAGGACGAATCAAGGCGCTGACAGAGGCGCCGATAGGACAAAAGCAGAACCGAACAGGGCACTCGTGTGGAAAAGCTGGACTTGTGTGTATTTTTTTATTTCAAATTACAGCTAAAATAAAGTTCAGCAGTAAAAATAAATACATTGATCTTGTATTTTGTGGTTTTTATGTCAAAATGAAGAGGAAAGTAGGTGATGTAGGTACCAGAAACCCAGTGCTGAAGGAACTGAACTCTGAATAACTTTTTTTGGTCCACACTTTGTGTTTTTTGTGTTCTTAATTATTTTTACGAATCTGGATTGGTTCTGAATGTGTAAGTAAGTTTAGGGACAGGACTAGATAAGCCATTGCTTCTACCTGTTCCCTTTTTTGAACATTTTTTTTTTGTTTCCAGAATATTCTGGTGGAAATATTTACATTTTTATTTGTTTATGCCATTGTTTAATTTTATTTTTTTAACTGTTCAAAATAAAGAATATCTATCTATCTATCTATCTATCTATCTATCTATCTATCTATCTATCTATCTATCTATCTATCTATCTATCTA
>JARVGS010000400.1:6390968-6401964 GCA_031762315.1 Hypsolebias antenori | reverse complement strand
CCCACGACAGATAAGATCTGGCCTCCATTCAAAGTGATGTTTACAGCTAAGGCCTCAAACTGGTTTGGGATTACAGTTATGCTACTTTTAGCTTCTAAAAGCCTTTTGCTACTTTTAGCTTTTACTTACCAGTCTGCTACTTTTGACTTGTAAAAGCCTTTTAATATGTTAAGCTAACCTTTTGCTACTTTTAGCTTTTATTACCATTCTGCTACTTTTAACTTCTAAAAGCCTTTTGCTACTTTTAGCTTTTATTTACCATTGTGCTACTTTTAGCTTTTAACATCCTTTTAATACATTAAGTTAACTTTTTGTTACTTTTAGCTTTTAATTACCATTGTGCTATTTTTAACTTCTAGCAGCCTTTTAATTCATTAAGCTAGCCTTTTGCTACTTTTAGCTTTTAATTACCATTCTTCTATTTTTAGCTTCTAACAGCTTTTTGATACGTTAAGCTAGCCTTTTGCTACTTTTAGCTTTTAATAACCAGTTTTCTACTTTTAGCTTCTAACGACCTTTTGATACGTTAAGCTAGCCTTTTGCTACTTTTAGCTTTTAATTACCATTCTACTACTTTCAGTTTCTAACTGCCTTTTGATACATTGTTAGCTTTTTGCTCTACTTTTAGCTTTTAATTACCATTCTGCTATTTTTAACTTCTAATAATCTTGTGCTGCGTTTGGCTTTTATTTACCATTGTGCTACTTTTAGCTTTTAACAGCCTTTTGCTACTTTCAGTTTTTAATTATCATTCTGCTACTTTTAACTTCTGACATTCTTTTGATACATTAAAGTAGCTTTTTGCTACTTTTAGCTTATAATTACCATTGTGCTTTGTTTTTAACAGCCTTTTGATACGTTATTTTGTCTACATTTTGGTCGTCCAAAGACCTATGTACAACAGGTAAGATATTGCTTGTTTGTGCATAAAGTTTTTACAGAACCCCACAGCAAAATGATCTGAAACATCCCTTTAATCAACCTGATACTGAAGGTGT
Source organism: Hypsolebias antenori (assembly GCA_031762315.1). NCBI lineage: Eukaryota > Metazoa > Chordata > Actinopteri > Cyprinodontiformes > Rivulidae > Hypsolebias > Hypsolebias antenori. The sequence goes on along the minus strand of JARVGS010000400.1, from coordinate 6,400,966 downwards.
TTTTTTCTTGTTTTAGTGTGTTAGTTTAGATGGCTTTGTTTAGACAAAAATAAAACGTTCACTTTGCTGTATGTCAGCAGGACGATGTTTTCACCAACGCATGAGGGTCTGTGGTAAAACAAACCACCAGATTTATGTAAACGAGACTTCCCTGTGGTCTGATGACCTGCAATGACAGCCTGTTGGTTAATAATCCCATAATTTATTACAAATAACTGTGAACTTCTGCAGAATTGATGCCTACCAGATGAATCACTTTTCTTCGTTGTTTACTGACTGAGCCCAAGTCATATTTAGATGAGGAAGTTTAGTTTTTTTTTTTTGTCCTGGATAAATCCTCGCTTGTTCAAAAAGGTCGTACAAGTTCAGTTTTTCTGCAGTGAAGTCAACACAAACGTGACAGTCTGAAGCAAAACTGTCAACAGTTTAAAACTTAAGTTATTCAACCTGAAATTGTCAGACTGGAATATGTCGAGGTGTATGAGACTCTTTGTTTTCTCAGCAGTGTTAATTTTTTTAAACCACACCGTTCACATGAAGCTCCTCTTTCTCTCTGCTGTGGTTTCTCTCTGAAACCATTGTCTGCCCTCGTCGCCGCTGAGTCACATGACGACGCACAGCAGGACGGGGAAGAACACGTCTGAACAATAACTGAAAGTGTCCGTCATATCACGCTGGTGCTGAACAGTATCCTGATGGTTGTTAATACATTGATGGTATTATACACTGATTGTATTAATACACTGATGGTATTAATACACTGATTGTATTAATACACTCATGGAATTAATACACTGATTATATTAATACACTGATTGTATTAATACACTGAATGTATTAATACACTGATGATATTATACACTGATTGTATTAATACACTGATGGTATTAATACACTGATGGTATTAATACACTGATGGTATTAATACACTGATGGTATTAATACACTGATTATATTAATACACTGATTGTATTAATACACTGAATGTATTAATACACTGATAGTATTAATACACTGATAGTATTAATACACTGATTGTATTAAAACACTGATTGTATTAATACACTGATGGTAGTAATACACTGATTGTATTAATACACTGATGGTATTGATACACTGATTGTATTAATACACTGATTGTATTAATACACTGAATGTATTAATACACTGATAGTATCTACCTGTTCCCTTTTTTGAACATTGTTTTGTTTCCAGAATATTCTGGTGGAAATATTTACATTTTTATTTGTTTATGCCATTGTTTAATTTTATTTTTTTTAACTGTTCAAAATAAAGAATATCTATCGATCTAAAAAAACTCCACCTTTTCCTGTTTCACATCAGAGTCAGTTTTCAACTAATTGTCAAAATAATCCAAAACTGTTTTTGCTCGTGTCTGTGGTCGAGTATCCGTCTTTACCAAAATATCTCCTGAACCACTCACCCTTTCGTAAAGTGTGTAAGCTACGGGACCACCTACAACCGAGTGTACGCTGAAGCCGACCAGATTCAAGATGGCTGTCATGGACAAATAACAGAAAAAAACAAAAATGAAACAAACGGTTGGCTATAACTACTTAAAAAAGAATAAATTGGTATAACTGAAGGGACAGCCTCTTATTTATTTTAATTATTAGTACAGTATTCCTGATACTTACATGAATTCAATATAAAAATGAATTCAAAAGACTTGTCTTAATTTACCAAACCCTTTAGCTCCTAATTTCTTATTTGTTTCTAAAGAAATGTTGTTTTTTCATGCCGTTATTATTTTTGTTAATTTATCATAAATAGTTGTTTTTTCATGGTTGTAACTCAGTGATTTTTACAGATACTGGTCTAAAATTTGGTGTGGTAGTAGCTGAGATTCATTCATAACATACTGTGAGCGAGACATCATGTTTTTTCTTCTTCTTTTGTTTTGTTTTTAAAAGTTTGACTAAAGCATTTCTCATCACAATACTGCTCCAAATCTCTGGCATAAAAGTCGAGGGATAAGCTGTCGATCAGTGCAGTCATTTTAATTTTATTAAAAAAAAAAAAAAAATGAGTTTATAAAATATATGAGAAGCCTTTGATAGTGAATGAAGTAGTAAGAACTTGCTTACAGATGGTATCTGCAACTGTCTGAACGTTTGTTTTTGATCCATATGTTCTTCGGCAGGTAACGCGTTCCACAATTTTTGTGATATTACAACCGTTCATATGAAAACGTTCAGCTCATTCAGGACTTTCTGCTCTGACTTTTGACAAGTGTCATTTTTATTTTTAGAAACATTTAACTTTTTCAACCACGTTTTCCTCAGTGAAAATACATGGGAGTATTCTTCACGACCTTCAAACCCTTCGTGTTGTTTAAAGCATTTTACTGCTTATTTCAACTTTTGTTTGGGTTCAGAATTTTTCAGCTTTTTATGCTCATTTCAGCTTCTTTCTGCTAAATTCAATTTTTTTCTCAGTTTTGTAGCTTCTTTAAAAAACTTCAGCAGATTTTAGCTCATTTCATGCAATTTTGTGCTAATTTATGAATATTTTAAACTTTTTATGCTTCTTTCAGCCTCTTTCTGCTAATTTCTGCTTTTGCAAAAGCTTTTACGGCTATTTATTTTATTTTATTTTATTTAACTAATTTCAGCCTTTTTCACTTGTTTCAGTTTCTTTTTGGCTAGTTTGCTATTTTTTGTAAACTATTCAGCCTCTCTGCTTATTTCCACTTATTCTGCTACATTTCTACTGCATTCAGCTTTATTTCTTCTGCCGTGTTTGTCTTCAATTACAGTCTGTTTTCACAGCGTTCAAATGTTGCAGCTAAAGCCCTGACAGCACAATCAATGTTTGTTTTAACAGTCCACTTCATAGTGTGAACCGTTACATGAAACCACTAATTAGAAGAAACGTGCATGTGTTCTGAGATGACTGAACGTCTGGAGACACATCTGTCTCCTGTCCTGTTCTGGAGATGAATTAACACCCTGAACCTAAATTAAATAAATAAATAACAATAAAAAAAAAAACACTTCAATCAAATCAACTAAAAGGAAATCACAGTGTGTAGAAGAGTAATGAAGATTTATTATTAGGATGTACCGGAACGCACATACAAAGTAAAAGAGTGGTTTATCTCATGATTAAGGGACAAATCTTTTATAAATTAAAGCAAAGGTTTAAAATTCAGTTTGACTGGAGGCAGTTTCTTCAAACATGAAGTGATGCTCCATGTGTCTGAGCAGAACTATGCTCTATCTGAAGGTCACGCTCCTGAAGACAGGGCGATAGAAACAGTAGAAAGCCAAATGGCAAACAATGAGCGATTCATTAAAAATAATTGCCTCCGCTTATAAAACTGAATCCATCTTGAGTCTGAACGGCCTGTCCTGCCGGTCTGCTCCGATCAAAGAGACGACCAGACCGGCAGGAGCTAAACTCCTTCAGCAACGTGACAAATCGTCTTTTAGCTGACACAAACAGTTACATAAGTCAATGCTGGTAATTTACTCTTTTTACGGCTTTTTATTTTTCCTTATGTTTTACAGTCTTATCACTTCTGCAGACTTTGTGCATCAGCTGTTCACACATCAAAACTTTCGGCTCATGCAGAAGATGGACGTCACTTTCTTTTTAACCTTTATAGCTAAAATCTTGTTTAAAATTATCAAAACCACATACATTAAACTCTCCTAATTCTTCCAATGTTTGCTCCGTTTCCAGTTTAATTTATTTTGCAACTTTTAGTAGCTACCATTTTGCTACATTAAGTTTTAATTTAATTAATTTTACTACTTTCAGAACGCTTTTTGTTACCATTTACTTTTAATTACCTTTTTGATACTTTAGCTTTGTAGAAAAAAAGTAGCCACATTTTTGCTACTTTTAGTGTTTAGCAAACATTTTGCAGCTGTTAGCTACCATTCTTCTACTTTTAGCTTCTAGATAGCCTTTTGCTACTTGTAGCTTTTAGCTAATCATTGGCTAGTTTCAGCAAGGCTTTTGCTTCTTTTTGCTTTTCGTTTTTGATCCCTTAGGTTTTAGACACACTACTGTTAGCATTTAGCTAATCTTTTGTTGCACCTACCTATTGTTCAGCTACTTTTAGTTTTTACATAACATATTGTGGCTTTAAGACCTTAGTTAATCTTATGCTACTTTCAGCTAGCATTGTGCTACTTTTCACATTTAGTTACCTTCTTGCTACCTTAGCACTGAGCTGAAATTTAGCAGCTTTTAGCTAGTATTCTGCTACCTTTAGAAAGCCTCTTGCTATTTTTTTAGCTATTTATTTGCTACTTTCTGTCACAAAATGCTGGTGCTTGTGATCCCAGTGGTACAGGCAAGCAGGTGAAGACTCAGGATGAGTATATAAAATAAATAATTTATTAACACCACAAAAGAACTGACAGGGCAGCAAAACAAACATATAATGATCAGGGGGTACTCACAATACAGACATGTCATCACCAGTGAACAGAAGACAATGCCAGGACAAGGAATGAGACAAACACACAGGCTTAAATACAGCAAACACCAATTAGACAAAGTGAAGACACCTGTGAGTAATCACAGATGCCAAAGACAGAGACTGAAGACGCAAGGCATAAACATGACACAAGGTGGAGTAAGATCCTAAAGAAAAACAAACCCTATAAAGATAGAAACAGAAAAGCAGGAGAACACAGACATAAACACAACACCAGATGAGGCTAGACAGCAGGGACAAAACTACAACTCCTATATTTTCAGCTAGTTTTTCACAGTTACCTTTTTGATACTTTATCTTTTAGACAGTCTTTTGTTACTTTTAGCTACTCTTTTGCTATGTTTAGTATTTAGCTAACCTATTGGTACTTTTAGCTTCATAGCAACTGTATTGAATGCTTTATAGTAATAAAAAGTGTAACAATATTTTCTGCAATCCAAAGATTGTAAAAAAAAAAATCTTTTAAAATTTTAAGAATCATTATAAACAGCACTGTGCTGTTTTTTAAAACCTGACTAAATTATGATAAAATGTTATTTGACTCTAAAATTTCATTTGATTGACCATAGACACGCCTTTCAAACAATTTAGCCAAAATACATCATTAGAAGTTGGTCTCTAGTTGTTTACATTTGTTGGTTCACCCACTTTAACAGAGAACATGAGTCGATTTACAGACTTTCGGTATTTCATTGGTGTTGAGACTCTGATTAAAAAGATGTGAGAGGTTCAGCAATAAAATCAGCCGACAGTCTTAAGAAAAAAGGGTTCGATTTTTATCAGGGCCGGCTGCTATTCACGTCAGCTCTTTTTAGAGCGTTCTGAACCTCGAAGGCAGACACAGACACAAACTCAAAAGGGCAGGTGACAGGTTCGTTCACCGCCTGTGGAGTCGAGAGTGAATTTACAGCAGCCAAGTCAGAATTAGCCAGATCAGGGTGCAAAGATTCAAACAAGGAACTATCAGATATAAAATGTTCATTAAAACAATAAAGTATTAATAATCTATCAGCTAGGATACCAGAGTTTGTACTGTAATTACGGAGCTGTTGCTATACAGTTTGATGACTTTATTATTTATCAAAACATATTGGAGTCATTTAAATTTTTGAAGGATTCAGTCAGTTAATAATTAGACGTAGCTCTCCTAATAAGTGAATTATTCTGAAGCTGTTGAAAGCAGAGCCAATCTGCCTCTGACTTAGTTTCCCTGGCCCAGGCAGTGTCCCTCTCTTTAAGGAGATTTATATATACCAGGAGAAAAACAAGGATGTTTTACTTCTTCACTATATTTCTGAAAGGGAGCGTGTGTGTTGGTTAAACGAGGGAATTCCTCACAAAAATAGTTGAATACCAGTTAAGATCATCAAACAAGGAGATTCTGCTCCACTTGAAAGCAGCCAAATCATGAATTTGTTCACAATAACGTTTATAATAATCCCTCACGATTAGGATGTTAGGTTTAGACTTTGGCAGCTTTCTTTATGGCTGCAATCAGTGCTTAATTTGAGCCGGGTCCTGCTGGAACAGGATCCGGGAACTCCCCTTTTTAGACAGGGTGTGTTCTGGTAACTGCTTGGATCCGGTAACTCTCAGGCTTACTACTAATAAAGTTATGAACAAATATGACTGCCTTGAACGAATAAAACCTATAATGGATATGTAATCTGAAAATAATTACAAAAACACTCCAGTGTTTCCCCTAACATTATACAAGTGGGGTGCCCCACCCCATAAACAGAACTGAGCACCCCGCCTACCAAACCGACCCCCACCACCCCCCAGCACTGACATAGCAGTAATATCACATAATAATATCAAATCAAAGCTGTCACTTTGCATTTCTGCTTCTACTGTTAAAAAAATCTTTGCCCTTAAAAGTTCAAAGTCATGGGCTATTTGATTTTTAAAAAACAGAAAAATAGAATTAAAGTTGTGCGCTACGCACAAGTTCCTCTGTTTTTGTGAACAATCTGATGTGTGAATCACTGCAGGAGTTATCCGAACTTTCACTTGAACTGTAACAAAGAGACGATGGTCTCGGCTCATAAAGCTGTTTGTTGTGCAGTCAGAGCATTTGAAGCGATGACGGAGCGACCAGGAACTGAGCAGGAGTTTTGAGAGCAACTCTTTTCTAAGCCAGTGACAAAGCACTAAATATTTGGCCGTTTTTTCGAAATGTGGCCAAAAACAGAGCTGAGCTTGTTGTCCCACGGTGGACGCCTGCTCGACTACAGCCCTATGATCATTTTACTGAGGAGCTGCAGGTGGTTTATCCACAGTATGTCCTGAGGACGCAGGTGTACTCTGTGGACATGCTGAGGTCAAGTCGTTCTGTCTGCTTCAACATAAACTGTCCCCACCTTAGATTCACCACAATATTGAATGAATATGGAATAAATAACGACAGTCTTAATCAGGTAAGTAAAATCTATGATTTATTTATTTATTTATTTATTTATTGCAGTAGCTGGATCCTCGACCCACCTGTCAATCAATCCAGTAGGCATGTCAGGAACTGACCAATCAGCAACCTCAATTTGTCCTGAAGTGAACGCCCCTTACCTGCAGAGCTGTTGCATTATGAACGCTGACACAGTTTACGTTTTGTTTCAAGTTAATAAACCTTCGTAAAACACACCAACCAGAATGCAGGAAATGGCATCTACTGTATTCAAAATCCTCTGGGGGAGGACTCCCAAACACCGCCCCACAATTTGTTCTCCATAAAACACCAAGGGATAAAGAACCAACAGGCTGCCAGCAGAAACCTGACAACCATCCATCCAGTTAAGTCTGGAGTGACGACGTGGAGCAGCTTTTAAAGCGTACATGACAGTGAATCCATGCTATGTACCATAAAATTACTACACTTGTTTAATTATCTTAGAGGTAGTAAAAGTAAGTAAAAAACAAATATGAAAACTAAGAATTTGTCCAAAATGCTTAAATCTACTGTGTTTTTTGGACTATAAGGCGAATTAAGCGAAACAAGTTCATTCTGACTGATTTTTGAGTGCCATGTGTACCACATAAAATCAGTTCGAGGTCAGTAAGCTAAATTAATACATAGGCGCACCGGATTATAAGGCTCACTGTCGATTTTTGAGAAAACTGAAGTAGTTTAACACCAAAAGAATATTAAGGGACTTTAAGTGCACCTTATAGTCCAAAAATACGGTACTTTACTGAAACTTCAAATAATACATGTGTTGGGTTTGAATTTCACATTTCTGTTTTAGCTCAGAGTGAAAAGCTTCTTATTCATAGTGAAGAAAATTAAAAGTGTGCGTGGTCAACGAGCAGCAATTACAGGCACGAGCACTCTCCATGTTTGGATTCCTCGTCTTGGATTTACTGATGCACCATTCAGTCGTCTCATATCAATCAAGTGACTGACTGTGAAGTTAGAAATCACACACTTACCACCAGCTCCCAGAGCCTGTTTAGTCTTTTCTAGCTCACTCGTCTGTTTTTAAGTCCAGTTCATTTATCTATTTTTTTTTTTTACTGTTTTGGATCAGTTGTGCCACATTCAGCCTCGCTCAGGCCTAGTCAGATAAAGCCAGAGCCACGGGGACCAAAGCTGGACCTCCACTCATCAAAGGGTCCAAAACACGATCACATCGAGGCTAGTGTGTAAATATCGACCACAAACTGGAGCAGGATTAGATTTGCTGAGTTCACAGCATGATGACATGCCCCCCTGTGGCCAAAAAATAAGAGCTGTGACCCATACTGGCGAAAAGAGACACGATAAGGAAGTTTTCAATATTGAGTTGTTTTGTCTTTCAAATTCTCCATCCTAAAAGCTTCAGGATGATGAGTTGGTTGAAATTTGGTAATTTAAATGGTAAATGGACTGTTCTTATATAGCGCCTTTCTATCTGATCAAGATACAAGTACCATACTTTTCGCTGTATAAGTCACACTTTTTTGAATAAATAAGCATGCCTGCGACTTCTACAGTGAAGCAACATATTTATGTTTTTCCCCCATATTTATAACCCAGTTTTTGGCTGAGATTTGACGATTTCATTCATTCTGACATGTACAATTTCGAACAATTCCATTTTCAGCCACTAGAGGGCCCTCGATCTATATGGCAAGCCAAGCGTCTCATTAATAGGTAAAAGTGGCTATTAATGAGACACTGGCTTGCCTTACAGAGCCACCTTTATCTCACTCCAGAACTCATGGAGCAAACGTCAAATCAGCTGCGTTTCGCCGCGCTGCACATGAGAACTGCAGCTGATTTGATCATTAAAGTGCATTTATTAAGAAAAAGTTCAACTGAGACACAACTTTACTATAATGTCAAGCAAACAAATAATTGTTTTTAAGTGTTAATCTTGTTGAAGTCTTGTTAAAGTTCTCCCGTGCACACTCCCGCGGATGTCATTTGTCACTCAGAGGTGACAGAGCGTTTGCAGTCGTTGCTCCCAGACTGTGGAACAACTTACCATTGAGTGTCAGACAGGCCTCCTCTCTTCCTGTTTTTAAATCTCTTTTAAAAACACACTTTTATTCCTTGGCTTTTAACACCTGATTTTAACTTTTATGGCATTTTAATACACATGCAGTAAAACTGGTATATGTATTTTTTTATCTTTATTGCTTTGTATGTTTTTATTGTTTTTATTAACTTATCTTTTGTGTAGTACAGCACTTTGGTTACCCCTGTGGTTTTTAAAATGTGCTTTATAAATAAAGTTGATTGATTGATTGATAATAATTCCACCAAGGCGATGGAATCACCATCACATATCCAAGATTCCGTTACGTAGAGAAAATCCAACTGTTCGTCTTTAAAAAAAAAGTCACTGAGGATAAAAGTCTTGTTGGAAACAGATCTTTACGTTGAATAAACACATCCTGACAGGGTCCAACGCAGACACAGCCATGGTGAGGGGAGCACGCGCCAGTGGGCGCAGAGTTTTAAAGAACAGCACCTTTTCGTCGGCTTCTGCCATGCACAGGTAAACAACTCCAGTTGTTTACATGGACTGCACACAGGTAGCTGGCCAGCAGCAGACCCCTGGAGCACCATGGGTCAGAGAGGTGATAATCAGATCCAGAGCGAGCCCCATAACTCTTGACAGAATAATTCACACGGTGCCTCAGTTTCACCAAAAACCCTGCACGCTTCCCACAATGTCTGTGCCGTTTCCTCCAGGGAGAAAGGCCAGGGTCACGTAGAAGGAATGCAGGAATCTTAGACAGAACTGGTGGAGGGGAGTGCTGACCACTGTACAAAAACTCTGCAGGCATTTCAGCAAAGCTATGGAGCTCCAAAAGTGCCCGACAATTATACTGCAAATATGATTCGGTAAACTGCACAAAGCATTGTAAAAATATCTTTAAAAAAAAAAAAAGGTTAAGTCTGGTCCTCTGGACATTCCAAAACAAAACCAAAAAATCTAACAAAAAAATGGTAGAAACGTTTTGTCTTTCGTCCGAAAGACTTCTTCAGTCTGAGATGCTGTATTCAGCTCAGTCTTATAAATAGCACCCTCTCACAGTG
>JARVGS010000400.1:6147202-6158657 GCA_031762315.1 Hypsolebias antenori | reverse complement strand
AAAATGAAAGGAAGCAGAAGAAGAAATTATCTTATCATATCTGCTCCCTCATTATGCAACATCAATTCAAGCCATCATTTGTCATTCGCACCACATGTGATGGAACAAAATTGTGCACACAGGGTCCCATTTACATCCAACAAAAATATAAATTGTAAAGAAAAACAGTAAAAAGATCTAAGATATGAACTAATAGACTTAGCACTAGTAGTACAGAAACAATACGCTGAAAAACAGCAGCACGAACAATAGTCTTTCAGTCTATGTAGCTGCAATAAACTCAGTCTTATAAGCAGCACCTTCTCATGGTGGATCAACCAGACTGCTGGTAACAGAACTAAGACAAAATGTTTCAACAAAGAAGAATCTGTCCAGATGACCCGACTCAACCCGGTTAGATACCAATCAGTTGTTAGTCGTCTTTAATCCCAACTTCCAGCCAAGCAGGGTGAGCTTCTCCAAAAATGTGAACATTTTAACACATTTGAAGTACTGTAAGGTTTTGAGATGGAAAACAGAAAGTGCACACATATAAACTATGTTACACTGAAATTAGGCATTTTACAAAACTTCCAAAAATACGACAAATCATTGTGGAAATAATTCACAAGAAAAGGCTGAACTTTGATAAGAACTTCATTACAGTTGAAGCAAACAAAATTTGTTTTGCCTTTTAGCACCAGAAAGTGATAAAAAGTTAGCCAATGAACACTTGTAATTAAATACTCGTAACAGCTTATTAGAGTTTGTTTGTTTTATTATTTATTCTTAAATTCCAAAACTTTACAGTCAGGACTCAGAGCTGACAGTTCAGGAGACAGAACACGAGTTCAGTGGCTTTTTTTTTCTTACAGAACTTTATTTTTATAATCTTATTTATAATTTTTTTAAACACTTAAAGAGTTGTGTTTTCTTTTTTTAAAGTGTAAAGTAGGTTTTGTGCCTCTGATATGTAAATATGAATGGTTTATGTTTCTCCATCGTCTCTCCAGAAGAACAAAATAATCCCAAATACCCAGACTAAAATCAGCATATTAAGGTCAGGGGGTGAAAACAGTGAGTGAAAATGTTAATTATTTTATGTTGAAAAACAGTTTTCTTTAACCAGGCAGATTCAAAGCTGAGGGAAGAAGAGAAACGAGCTTTAAGATATCTGGAGACGAGACGCGACTGTAACTCCGTACAAGCTGTGAGTATCATCTGTTACTGATTAGTACAAAGTACTTCACTGTTTGGTATTAAAGGTGATGTTTATGTATTTTGACTCAACTCCACACATTTACACATTACACTGCTTGGCCCAAAACTAAAGTCACCGCCTGGATTACACTAAGCTAGTAGTTAAAAGCCTGGATAATTACTGGACGAGTGATTCTGTTTCAGCAGCAACACGTTCTTTAACCCTAACTGATGCAGTGAGTTGGATCATTTTGTTTAACAACCACGTGGAAAGACTTCCTGTGGTTGTGGAAACGATTATCTATTTCAGAAAGGTCCACTTATTACCTGAACCGTACAGCCTGTGGGGGCAGTCTACAATCTGGGGTCTCTGCAGTTTGTCTAGTCTAATTTCTAAGGTCAGCTGGTCAGGTTCTTCCATCAATGGGTTTTTTCTTCCCTCATGACATGGCACTGTGTTCCAAGGTGACAACGCCGGGATTTATCAGGCTCAAATTATGAAAGAGCAGTTCAGGAGCACGAGACATTTTCACACATGGACTGGTTCTCACAGAGTCCAGACCCCATTGAGAATTTTCGGGATGGGCTGGAGAAGACGTCGCAGTGGTCTGAATCTCGTCATCAATACAAGAGCTTGGTGAAAAACAAATGCAACTCTGGACAGGAAGAAATGTGACATTGCAGAAGCTTGGTGCTACAGCGAATGTGTGCTGTAATCAAAGCGAAAGCCCCTCCAACAAAATAGAGTCAGGCCGTTTTGGCCAGGCAGTGTAATCTATACAGTACTGTGGAAATACTGTATATAATATACATTACTGTAACTGTTGTTACTGCAAGAGCTGCATTTCCTTGTATTCTCTCCTCAGTTGATGGAGTGTTGCGTCAATGCACTTGTAACGTCCTTCAAGGAGACCATCTTAGCCGAGTGTCCTGGCATGATCAAACGAAATGAGACGGACAGTGAGTATGACATGAGTATGTCTGTAGTAAAGGCATCCCAGGAAATAGACAGGTCCAAAACCTGCGTGTGCTCTCAAAGCATTCGTGTCTCAACCTTTTCTGTGCCATGACAATTCTTATACATAATGAAATAATAATATAGTAAATAATTAAAATCTGTCTTATTTTTCACATATATATGAAGATGTGGAGTTTATTTATCTTTTATTTTTGTGTTTAGGACCTCGATGGTTAACTAATTCAATTAAATTCAATTCAGTTTATTTATATAGCGCCAGTTCACAACAAAGTTGTCTCAGGGCATTTTACAGGAGCATTCACTTGCATTGAAAAGCCAATTAGTAAAGTTCTCTGTCTAAGGAATTTAACTTGTGAAAGTTTGTAAAGGAAAAATATCCTAAAATACGCCAAAAGACATGTTTTGTTTTGCATGTTACGTCAAAAACAATCAGAAAATAAATCTTAAATTGCTCCATTCATTCAAACTTTATTTATACAGGCTAGTCTCAGTGAGTCACGAGACCTGTTTTAGACAAACCCACAAATAAGGTACACACAACAACAAACAGCCATAAAATGCGTATAAAATCAAATTAAAGTAAAGTAGTGATATAAAACAAAATAAAGTCACGCTACATTATGAAACGAGGTAAAAATACTAAAAATGAGAATGTCTGCATTGATTTTTGAATTGAACTTAACAACTGCTTAAAATCTCTTAAGTGAGATCAAAGTCGGCAGTTTCGGATCTTTTTGCAAGGTGTTCCAGGAGCAGTGTAAGAAAAGGCCTTTTTCCTCAAGTTCAGTCCGCACTGAGGGGACGCTATTGGTAATGATGGCTTGAGAGCGCACGTTGTAGCAACTGTTTTAGCACGACAATAAACAACTGTGTCGTCAGCATAGAAATGCAAAGCTGCGTCGGGAATGTTCTGACCTACGTTATATCTGTAGATTGCAAAGAGAGTGGGTCTTAATACTGAGCCTTGTGGAACACCATTATTGACAGTTAAATAACTAAAATAATTACTGCTGAGTTGAAGACATCGCTTTCGGACTGAGCTTTCGGTTTTAGTTTTAGCAGCTAAACATGAGAAGTAAAATACACGTAAATCCAAATGTTGATTTGTAGTGATGTATGATTTTAAAAATATTTTATTTGTGACAGAAATTCTAAAAAAGTAAAACTCATGTTTTTTACAGATTCAACATCTCTGAAGCTTTACTTAAAAAAAAAAACCCAACAACATAGAAATGTTTTATTTTTATTATGACCCTGTTTTGGTTCATTAAATAAAATTTAAAAATATACTCATGACTGTGGAGTTCATTAATAACTGGTCACTCTGTTTTTAACAATATTTATTTTCTTTATGGTGAGAGTCAAAAAAGTAAATTTATATTTTAGACATGACATTATTCCTGGAACTATTTTAGTTTATTCAAAACAAACGCAACTCTTACTTTTTAATCATGATTTGGTCCAATAAAGATTGAAGAAGTTTGTTCTCTCGTTTCTCTCTGTCACAGAGTTACACCTGATGTTCTCGCTCATGGACAAAGTCCCCAGCGGCATCGAGCCCATGCTGAAGGACTTGGAGGAGCACATCATGAGCGCCGGGCTGGCTGACATGGTGGCCTCAGCAGAGACCATCACCTCTGTGAGCATACAGCACCGTGCACAAGTTTTAAACCACGCCTATTTCCTTTACATGCTGAAGAGACAGCTGTTCCTGTAATTGTTTAAAGTGGTTCGTTGAGGGGTTTTATTTTGGAAAAGCTGTTGCTGTTTTTTAGGATTTTGGCTAATTTTTGATTATTTACTGTCTAGTCATTGTACGTAACCATGATAGCAGCGTGTTTAAAACAAAGAAAGTAGTCAAATGGAGGTGTAAACAAACTGTTTACAGCAGAAGACCTTAACACAGGACACTGTCCAGTTGCCCTACTTTATGTCAGGTTTTCAGCTAATCGTTCTTCAGCGGTTTCCTCGATGGTGCTAAGATGATGGTTTCTGTTTTTCAAACTTTGGTATTTTTATGGAGCTGACTGAAGAAATTGAGAGACGTTGTATGTTTGTGACAAGCTGCTGCTGACAAAATGTCTCTAACTCTACTGTAGTGTGACGTTATCTCTGTGTGGTGCTGACCCAGCGCTGAGTTCAGGAGCCGTTTTCTGCCTGAATGATAACAAAGAGTCTGAAAATGATCAAGGACTGGAGAGACAACTCAGGAAACAGCAGCCAAAGTTTAAACAAATAAAAACAAAGATTTAAAGAAAGTCAGAATACCACTTTAAAAGATTACAGCAACATCTGTCTGCTTTGAAGGAAAATGTTTTTAAAAATAAGAGATAACTCAGAACTTTCCAAGGTTTCAAGATCTTTTTCTGAACATGAAGAGGAAGAAATGAGTTTAGTTCAAAACTGCTGCAACGTAAATCACATTTTGTTTATCACTAATTTGTAGAAGTTATTTTTGTGTAAACTTTTAGGTCTCATCTCCACAGATTATTAACCTGTTAACTTTAACTCTGACCCACATCTAACCAGAGATTTTAAGTTTTTCACCTGATTTAAATCATCTGGGTGTTTTTTCTTTAAGCAGTCCCTGTGATTGAAACAGTTTCTCTTGTTTCCATGGAACGATGATGATTCTTTAGATTTTTTTTTTTACCTCAGGCCATTTGTTTTAAAATCATTCCTGTCTTTTAATTTTATTAACATTATTTTTGTCAATTCTCTCGTTTAGATATGAAGCACTGTCATTTTTTGTCTAATCAAGGTGCTGCATGAATAAACTTTACTGGTTGTTGCATCATCACATACTTGGCTCATACAAATATAATAAAACCAATAAAACATGAGGAGGCTTTAAAAACAGCGAAGCAGAAATTCCACTAAATAAAAACAAAATATTTAAACCTGTTTGTATTAAACGCCTTCGTGTCAGGTGGGATTAATCTGTTCCGTTGACAGATTATTTCTTTTTAATCTGAATTATGAACGTGTTGGGTGCATCGTCTCGCTGCTTTTTTGTTGCAGGATTCAGAAAAGTACGTGGAGCAGCTGCTCACGCTGTTCAACCGCTTCAGTCGGCTCGTTAAAGAGGCCTTTCAGGACGACCCCCGCTTCCTGACCGCCAGAGACAAAGTGAGGTTGAGTTTCACTCCTGTGTCCGTTTTAAACGTCAAAACGTGACGATGGATTCATTTGACTCCTTTCTTTCTGCAGGCGTATAAAGCTGTGGTGAATGATGCGACTATTTTTAAATTAGAGCTTCCACTGAAACAGAAGGGGTGAGAAACGTCACCGTGTTTGTAGTTCACTTTGGTTGTGAACGACAGAAGCATCTTTGTTTTCATTTGAATGTTTCACAGGGTGGGAATGAAAACTCAGCCAGAGTCCAAGTGTCCAGAGCTGCTGGCCAACTACTGCGACATGCTGCTGAGGAAGACTCCGCTCAGTAAGAAGCTCACCTCTGAGGAGATCGAGGCCAAGCTCAAGGAAGTGGTAAGACTGTTTATAGGTATTCACTGTTTCACCTATGTCAGGGGTTTGCAAGCTTTGCGATTAAAAGAGCCATTTTTTTCCACTATGCTTCTAATCACGATGTGTCCGGAGCCGTTAAACCTGCTACATCTGTGTACTGTCAACTGGTGGCACGTGGACCACTAGTTTGTTGGAGATGGCTTTTCTGGCCAGTGGGGGTGATATTGTAAAATGTAAAAAGCAGGCAGATGTGACTTCTCTTAATTGTTGACGAATTAAGTATTAAAGCAAAAAAAGTTAGACAGTATAAAATTAGGCCAGTTTGTTGGATATCCAATTACCATATTTTTCAGCCTATAAGTCACATTTTTTTGCATAATGTACATGCCCTGCATTTTATAGACCGTAACGACATATTTATTGTTTGTTTTTTCCCCCATATTTATAAACTATTTTTTGGCAGAGATATGACCATTTTCATTCATTCTGATTCTGACTGATAAAATAAATAAATAAATTTGAGCAGTACCACTTTCAGCCACTTGAAAGCAGCAGATTAGTAATAGTAGTATGGCATGCTGTTGTATCATGTAATAGGTAAACATGGCTATAATGACGAATTCAAAAAAGTTCAAGACAAAAACAACTGGACTTTATTTATTATACTTTATACTTTATTGTTATTTTTCCTTGAACTTTTTGAATTTACCATGTCCTGGATGACTGAGAACCTTCACCAGCTATTAATGACTCAATCGGCCTGCCATAATATCCCCACCTTCATTCTGCTCGTTGCTTGGAACCGTCAAAACAGCTGCACCGCTCCGGCGAAATGCAGCTAATTTCACCATTAAAATGCATTTATTAAGCAAATGTCAGACTGAGATCTTTTTCTATAATTTCGAACAAACAAATAAATGTTTAGGTGCTTTTCTTGCTAAGTTTCTATTAAATGAGTAGCATTCCTCCTTCCTTTTTTTTTTCTCCCTGCAACGTGCTCTCCCGGGAGCACCTCAGCAGCAAAACTATTTTTGAAATGCAGCTGATTTGACCATTAAACTCCTTTTATTAAGCAAACCACTGAGACAAACCTTTGCTATAATTTCAAGCAAACACATAATTGTTTAGGTGTTTACCTTGTTAAATTTTGTACAGCGACTCGTCGCGTGCACGCATTTACTTCCGCATATCAGGTTTTGAAATACAGCTGATTTGACCATTAAAGTGCATTTATTAAGTAAAAGTTTCACTGAGACACACCTTTACTATAATTTCGAGCAAACAAATAATTGTTTTTAAGTGTTAATCTTGTTAAATTCTTGCACGCTCCCGTGGCCACCGTTTGGCAGCCCATCGTTTTTTGGCACTACACCGGTTCACGTTTCCGGGTTGTCAGTGGTGACGTGTAGCAAACACGACATGTCAACGGTGACGCATAATAGATGCGACATATATGGCGAAGCAACATATTTATGGATTTTTCTACTTTATTAGACAAATATGGACTGATGCGACTTATAGGGCGGAGCGTTTTGTATGGCAGAAAATATGGTACATTTTTAAAGAATAATACATTCTTTAGTTTACTTTGACTTTGTTTTTTTGTGTTTTATTCTTAGTGTCATCAGTTACTCACATTCCTTCTCAGCAGCTTCTCTTAAAGATATTCCAAAACATTCTGGTGGTTCTGAGAGAAAGATCATGCTGTGAGACTGGAAGTCGACTTAAAGTGACTAACAGAGTACTAGCATGATGCAGTCGATCTTTCAGTCAAAGTCTGCAGCTGGAGCCTCAGCGTCGTTTCAGGGGAAACATCTTTTAAAGCAAGAAATAACAGATCAAAGGAGCTGAACACTTATTATCAGAAAAGTGTTTGCAAGGTGGTTTATTTAATTTAACAAGTTCAGAGCTCCCTATCCGCCTCACTGTGATTCAAGAATTCTGCATTCTTATTTTATAAATTCACATTTTTGCAGCCTGTCAGTCATTTAGACCACACTGCTTGTGAAAAGATTTGGACACCACTGACCTGAAACCTGACTTGTGGTGCGCAGATTTTGTTCTGAGCACGAAACACTTCAACAAACCAAAACAGTGCCTGAATTATAAAGTGATTTGTTTTAGAAAACAGGCTTTATCTCCTTTAATAGTAATTAATGATCTTTGTGCAGCTTTTAGTGCTGAAGTATGTGCAGAACAAGGACGTGTTCATGCGCTACCACAAGGCCCACCTGACCCGGCGCCTCATCCTGGACATCTCAGCCGACAGCGAGATCGAGGAGAACATGGTGGAGTGGCTCAGGGTACGAAATGCACCAAACGCTTTCATTTCACACTTGAATGAATGTCAGAGGCAACCGACCAGTTAAAGTTCAACATCTTTTTGATTTCAGAAACTTAATTAGCTACAGAAAACAGGAGTTTGAATTTGTTTTTACAGGAAGTAGGCATGCCAGCCGATTACGTCAACAAGTTGGCCCGAATGTTCCAAGACATCAAAGTGTCCGAGGACCTCAACCAGTCTTTTAAAGAAATGCACAAACACAACAAGCTGGCTTTACCAGGTAAAATCTGCACCACGCCAACAGCTGCAGACGTCCAACTCTCCTCGTTCATTTAATATTTCCAACGGCTTCTTCTTTAACATTGACATTAATTAATTTCTTTCACACGTGGAAGTTCCAGTAATTGATCCAAAACTGAAAACCAGCAGGATATTTTGTCCTTAATTTTAACTTTAGGTTGCGCTGCAATGACAGCTGTTAGCCTGAAGGGGGCGCTGAAACCGAGCTGTTGAATTAGAGCAGCTGAAAAGACTCTTTTGCCCCTTTAGCTGGTTAATAAACATGTATTCTTACTACAGTATTTTTTTATTGTACATAAAGCAGAAATCTCACTGATTCGTTCTAGAAAAAAATATTCTTGTTGTTCTGTCTGGGTTTTGTCTGAGTGTTGTGCGAAACAGCCCAGTAGAATCGAGCATTTAGCTCTGCAGCGTCATAAAAACTAAATTTTAAGAGAGACTCCTGCACATGCAAGTAATAATAAAGAAAATCAAGGTGGTGAAAGGTTTTTGACAAAGTTTATATTTATTTGACCGTCTGCTGCCTCTTGGCCAGGTCGTCATTATAAATGAGAATTGGTTCTCGTTTGACTTACCTGCTAAAATAAAGGTCGTTGTTGTTGTTATTATTAAACTGCAGATACAGAGCGACTTGTACTTCTCTGTTAATGGGACAGAAAACAGCTCAGACTTGTGCTAAACTTCAAATGATGGTTAAACGTCACCTGGGCCCAACTTGTTTACCCGGTAATTGCTGTTGAAATTTGTTGGAATTAAATGATGGGAAGTTGTTTAAACTGACTTTCCTGTTGCCACTTGCTCAAGGGCCCAGGGTGGGGCAAAGCTTGGGGGTTACACATCCAACCATTAAAACCATTATGCAAATAAACCTAAGTTGACAATGATCTGTTACCTTTTAAATTTTCTTTATTGCATTGAATCATAAATGCAATAAACAGAACCCAACCCCCACACCCTTTTTTAATGAAGTGGGCCAGATTGAAGTCACTCACTGGCTGGAAAACGGCCTGCGGGTGACATCAGTGGTACTCGCCAGTAAAGATACTACAACTTGATGAGTTCAGCTTCAGGATTATTTTACTGATTGATTGAAAAAAAGAGCAGATATAATAAGATTTTTTCTTCCTTCTGCTACCTTTCATTTTATATTTTGTATTCGTATCATATATGGGATTGTTTTTTATTGTATTTTAAAATGAATAAATTTGTAAATAAATAAATAAATGTGTGACTTTCCTGCCAGCCCTGTGAGTTTAACAGATACATCATTACTTCAAACGTTGCGTTGCTAAACTATTTTTACCGCTTTGGTTTCTCCGCTAGTGTTTGCTCCCTCCATTAATGTTCTTTGAATTTAATCAGAAAGCAGCGACCGGAAGCACTGTTGGCCTCTGGGACATGTAGTTCTTTTGACTTGCCTTACAGTGTAGGCTTATTGGTGGGGGCGGGAAACAAAAAAACTACAAAATGGCGGTGCCTTTTTTTTTGTTATATTTATTTATTTATTTATTTATTTGTCCTATTGGTTGGTTCCCGCTCCCGTTAGCTTTTTATCCCGTACCGTCCCAATCATGTGAGTAATATTAAAGTTGACAGTCGTATGTCGTGAACAATCTTACGTTGAAAACCCGTGAAAGAGCGAGTCCACAAAAGTTGAACCACGAAGTAGGGGGACTACCGTATATCAAATTTCCTAAGAATAAATAATTGTAATTTTCTTCTGTTTACCTTCCTGAGAGGTTTATTATATCTAATCGGAGTTACCAGTTGTTTAATTAACCTTTTAAATTATAATTTAATAAGGCAGCTCATGTCCCGTTCTGCCTGTTGATGAGCCCAACATCTTTTAAAACGTGTTTTTGTGTAATGTGTTTGTGTTGAGCTGAGATCTAGCTGTTTGCTCCCCTGCAGCCGACTCCGTCAACATAAAGATCCTGAACGCAGGAGCGTGGTCGAGGAGCAGTGAGAAGGTCTTCGTTTCTCTTCCCACGGAGCTCGAGGATTTGATCCCCGAGGTGGAAGATTTCTACAAGAAGAATCACAGCGGCAGGAAGCTCCACTGGCACCACCTCATGTCCAACGGCATCGTGAGTTTAACACATGAAAACTGAGGCGAACTCTGCAGCGACTGTACCGTCACGACAAAACGCTCCAGCGCTGATTTACTCGCGAGGAGCTGCCGTCCTGCAGGCTTTGTTTTTATTCTACACAACTGAGTAACACCAGTTTCATTTGAGAAGATATCTCAGCACAAATGTATCTTCCAGGTTTATTTTTGATCTTTGTCAGACGTGATAAGTATTGTCACTATCTTAAAGACAAAATCAACTAGAGAAATAACATTTCTTGCAAAAATGCAGTGTGAATGCTTATTGCTGAAGTATTTGATAAAATCAGCTGAAATTAGCTTAAAAACATGCTGAAATGTAGCTGAAACAGCAGAACAAGCCCAAGTTGGCAGAAGAAAACAGAAAGAACACATTTGCTGAATTAGGTTTAAATAAGGAAAAATTAGCACAAAAATGAGTAAATTAGCTTAAAAAGCTTAAATTAGCAAAGAAGATAGCTGAAAAGGCAGAAAGAAGCTTAAACCACCATAAGGAAGTGGAAGGAGCTGAAATGAACTCAAACAATGTGGAATTAGCTGAAAAAACTAAATTTAGCGCAAAAAATGGCTAAATAGTAGCTGGAATAGCAGAAAAAGCTGAAAGGAGCACAAATAGCTGAAATTAGCATAAATAAGTAAATTTGGCTGAAAGGAGCAGAAATTACTACAAACAACTTTAATTTATCTGAAAACAGCTGAAATTAGCTAAAAATTCTAAAGAGCTAGCTGAAAGGTTCGAACAAGCTTAAATTAGCAGAACAAAGCAGAAAGAACATTGCCCAAATAGGCTGAAAGAATCAGAAATTAGCACCAAAAGTTATCTGAAAAAATAAAAATAGCTAATAAAACCAGCTAAATAGTAGCTGAAATAGCAGAAAAAGCTGAGATTTGCAGAAATAAGCTGAAAGGACCATAACAAGCTGAAATTAGCAGAAAGGAGTTAAAGAAGCACAAAAATGTTGTAGTCAGAAAGAATCTGAAAGAAGCACAAAACGGCTTGAAAGAACAGCTGAAAGTAGCTGAAAGTAGCTGAAAAAAATTTAAATTTGTACAAGGAAGCTGAAAGAAGCTGAAGCAGAACAAAATGTGAAAGGAGCAGTAAAAGGTTGTCAACAGATCTAAAGATTTGAAGGATGTA
>JARVGS010000400.1:5930823-5942077 GCA_031762315.1 Hypsolebias antenori | reverse complement strand
ACACCAGGTTCTCCTTCACTGCAGTTCCTTTGAAGAGTGAGGATGATGAAGAGAAACCTCTGTTCTCTCAGCTTCATCAGCACCAAGTGGAAGATGGAGATCTTCCAACCAGCAGCTCAGCTGACCAGATGAAAGCAGCAACTGGTGGAGAAGATTGTGGAGGAGCAGAAATATCAAGGCTTCTGGAAAAATCAGCTGCAGATTATGAAGAGAAACATTCTTATTTAAAGGAAAAGGAGCAACAAAACCAAATCCTGGATGCTGTTTTCAGTCACAACGTTCATCACTACAAATTAGGTTTGTATATTTGGATCAACTGTGATGGTGTTTGTATCATTTTAGTCACAGTTTTAATGAAGCTGACAAACTTAGTCTTTAAGAAGAACTTGTTTAAACAACATTTATGTTTGTAGCTTAGCTTGCTGATGGACAAAACAAATTACATGGTTACAATGTGAAAACAGCAAATGTTGGTGCTCTTTGAAAATATGAACAAGTCATGTATCAGCTTTTCTTTATGAAAATACAACCATTAGAGAACATTTTAGGCCCCGGAGGTGGGATTTATTTTTTTTGGGTAACCTCTAGGTGCAAAACAACATTTTCAGTCAATAGATTTTATTTGTTTTAATACCTGGTAGTACTTTGTACTGACAGTTATCTGAATCTCTGTGATCGTGGTCATCTACCACTCTCAAACAGGTCCTCCAACATGAACTACTCTTTCAACTCAGCAAAGCTGCTAAGCAGGAAATTTCGTACATCCTGTAGTGCAGTGGTCCCCAACCTTATTTGCACCACAAACCGGTTTAGTGTCAGACGGTATGTTGATGTTCACGGACCTGGGGGGTGGTGTGGGGGTTCTCCCCCAGAGAATTTTGAATAAAGTAGATGCCCTTTCCTGCATTCTGATGCATTTTACAAAGGTTTATTACAGTAGATTATAGTGGTGTAATGGTGTATTGAACAGTTTCAGTACAGCTTGTTTGGTTCAGTCCATGTGCGTACCATTTCGGTTAATTTTTCACTCATTAAATTTTATTAACGAGAGATTATGCGCCACAGAACTAAAGTTCCGAAGTGTGTTTCAGCAATGCGCTGTTTATTGTTGCAGTCTTGCAGCACACGTAGTATTAGCAGCCTAGCAGGCAACGAACAAGCTTGCGCTTTAAGACCCTTTCATCTCATTGAGGTTTCCTGTTTGGGAACATTATGACTTTCTTATTAAAAGACAAGTGAACAAATCAATAGCTGTGTGTCGACGTTGTCTCACGAAGATTGGATCTGCCATAGACAACACGTCTAACTTGTTAACACACTTGAAACAACATAATCCGAATGTGAATGTCTTTTCAAGCAGTTTGATGCAAAAACCGATAACAGTAGCATTTAAACAACCTTTATCAGGTAATTCAGATCGGTCAAAGCAATAACACAAGCTGTAGGAGTTTTTAAAGCTATGGATCTACGTTGTTGAATGCGCCGGCTTTAAGCATATGATTAAAGTTCTTGAGCCTCGCTGCCTACGACATCCCATCATGTCAACACTTCAGCCAAAATGTTGTACCAGCACTTTATGAAAACGCTAAAACTGATTGTCAACAAATCCTGTAGCACAGATTTAAAGCTCTGCCACATCGATGATGATGAGCGAGAGATTCAACCACCTCATATCAGAAATGATGACCATGCAAGAAAAGGTATTGTGATCTAATTAACTTCTTTAATTTAAAATTATAATATTCTCTCAATTTTTTTTTTTTACATCTTTGTGTTTGCAGGATGTCACCGAGATAGCTGCTGAGTCTACTGCATCTTCAGGGAAATGTTTTATTTATTTTTATACAAACATATTTTTTACTTGGTATATTTTCACAATAAACGTTTTGTACGTCTTTATTTTGGCCTTTTTTTGTATTGAAAATTAACCGAACCCAGCCCTCCTTGAAACTGAACCAAAATGTGAATTTAGCGAACTGTTACACCCCTAGTTGTAACTTTATATTCACTCAAACATCACTTGTTGAGTTTACTGATCAATTCAAAACATCTAATGATTGACGTCAGAAAAACCTCCTGAAACAAATTCAGTGAGACAGACATCCTGACTGGCTATCAGAAGATGATAAACACAAATAGAGCAGACATGTCAAGGTAAAGACTAGCCATATCTCATGTAAAATAAACACCAGTAGGTGAACGGCATGCAAACAAATAAAACTAGTAAATCCCAGGATACACAGGAACAGCAAATGCAGCAATGACTCCAGCTTTTCAAGCCTGCATCCTCATCCATATCTTGTTATTCTTTAATAGTTTTGTGCTGAAATTTAAGCTAAATACTCAAGAGAACCAAACAAACAAACAAAAACAAAAAAAAACAGGAGACAGATCAAGTTTTTGATTGTTGTTAATTTTGGTTAAAAAAAATAACAATAATAATTTAATGTTTCATCAGCAACACATTGTTTCTGCTCCACATGCTGCTCAATCATTTTCTGCATTTGGCAGCACACTCACAGCTCTGATCAGATGTTTAAATACACTAATCATGGGCATGAATGTCATTACTTGATAATAAATAGTAGGGGTGTAACGGTACGCTAAAATCACATTTCGGTTCAGTTCAGTTTCAAGGAGAAATCGGTTTGGTTAATTTTCAGTACTAAAAAAAAGACAAAGACTTCCAAAACGTTTATTTTGAAAATATGCCAAGTAAACAATACGTTTGTATACAAATAAATAAAAGCGATCCATTTGGATGATATTTTAAATAAACGGCACTCTTAACAATAAATAAAATTTACTAACAATAGTAAAAATCTTAATAAATACAATAACAATCAGAACCAGAACAATAAGTAGCAACAGACTGTTTACAATCTAACTAATCAAGTTTTAAGTTTTTGTCCAAAAAGACCAACTTGTCCACATTTTCTGCCACAAGCACAGATCTAGTTGCAGTGAATATCTCTAGTGATGGAGAAAATCGCTCACTAACAACAGGTGGCAAGAATAAAGAGGTAGAGCTTTGCTACTTTTGCAGTGTGGCTGTATTTGGCCTCATTACTCACAACTTCTTGGACCTGCTCCCACAGGTCGGACAGGTCCCTGGAAAAGTTCAGAGTTCGGTCATCACAGACTTCTTAGCTGGAGGTGATCTCTTGTGGATTTCCCTGAACAGGAAGAAGACAGCTGCTATTTCTGTCCCAGACTGGAAATAAAACACAGATAAAAAAAAATGAGTTAATAAGATTACCACCAAGCTGCTTTTCTTGCTTGTCGAAGAGACGTTCATGTTCGGATTATGTCGTTTCAAGAACATTAACAAGTTAGACGTGTTGCCTGCGGCAGATCCAATCTCTGTGAAACAACGTCGACACACAGCTTTGGATTTGCGATTGTCTTTTAACAAGAAAGCCATAATGTTCCCAAACAGCAGACCGTAATAAGATGCTAGGCTGCTAAATCTCCCGTAAATAAAATGTAATATGTGAAAAAAATAACTGAAACGGTACTCAGGTGGACCGAACAGAACGTGCCATACCAAAATGGTTCGGTACACCCACGTGTACCGTTACATCCCTAGTTACAACTGTCCTTAATGTTTGGGTTTCAGGGTTCCCTGCAGATGTTCAGCAGATGATGATGATTGTAGCAGAAGCTTCTGAAGAATTGAGGTCCGATGTGGACCAGAAGAACCCAGACCTCCTCAATATGAAGGTTCATCAGCACCAAGTGGAAGAAGATTTTCCAACCAGCAGCTCAGCTGACTCAATGAATGCAGCAACTGGAGAGGACTGCGGAGGAGCAGGAGCTACCAGGAACCCAGATCAAAATACTCATGGAGATAATTCCAGCTCTTCAGCGACTGAAGACAGTGAGGATGATGATGAAGCTGTAAATTATCCTGATTCTCATCTGAAAGGCTCATCAGGCTCTGGATCAGAACCTGAAGACCATGGCAAAGACCGGAAGGAGGGCAGGGCTCCTAAGTCAGGTGTAAACACGGTCAACAAATCTTGCAGCTTCTCTGAGTGTGAGATACAATTTCTCCACAAGGAATCTGTCCAGAGAAACAAGACAGATCATTCAAGAATAAAGTCCTCAAGTTGTTTGTTTAGTAAGAAAAGTTTTAGAGGGAAGAAAATTGGAGGTTCTAACAAAAAAATCCACTCAAGACAGAAATTATTTAGTTGTGACGACTGTGGAAAAAGATTTAACAGAAAAGAAAATCTAAACAGACACATGAGAATTCACACAGGACAGAAACCATTTGCTTGTGATGTTTGTGGACAAAGGTTTGGACTAAAGTCACATTTACACAGACACTTGATGATCCACACTGGACAGAAACCATTTGCTTGTGATCTTTGTGGACACAAGTTTAGAGAAAAGTCAACTTTAAATCAGCACATGAGAATCCACACAGAACAGAAACCATTTGCATGTGATCTTTGTGGACACAAGTTTAGTGAAAAGTCAAATCTAGATAGACACATGAGAATCCACACAGGACAGAAACCATTTGCTTGTGATCTTTGTGGACACAAGTTTAGAGAAAAGGCAAATTTACAACATCACATGAGAATCCACACAGGGCAGAAACCATTTGCTTGTGATGTTTGTGGACACAAGTTTAGAGAAAAGTCAAATTTAAACCAACACATGAGAGTCCACACAGGACAGAAACCATTTGCTTGTGATGTTTGTGCACAACCGTTTGGACTAAAGTCAAATTTAAACAAACACATGAGAATCCACACAGGGCAGAAACCATTTGCTTGTGATGTTTGTGGACACAAGTTTAGAGAAAAGTCCAATTTAAACCAACACATGAGAGTCCACACAGGACAGAAATCATTTATTTGTGATGTTTGTGGACAAACATTCAGACGAACGTCACATTTAAAAGTTCACAGGAAAGTCCATACATAAAGAATAAACAGTGTAGCTGTAATTATTGTGACAACTCCTAAAGACACTTAGTTGTTCTCACCCCTTTTAAGGCTGACCATCTTCATTGTTTGTTGTTTAATAGTGTGTTGTGGAAAATTGTTTTCCATAATGGAATTACATTTTACTTGCAGTAATACATGTGTATTTGCATGCTCTACTTGTTAGTGCATGGATTTTCTCTTGGTCTTTGGGTTTCCTCAACAGACTAAAAACATTTACGCTATGTTATATAAATTGGTAACATTTTTTTTCTCTAGGCATAAATTAAAAGGTAAATAGGTGGTTGTCCCTACTTTCTTTTTTTTTTTCCATGTGGCCCTGTGATGCATGTGATGCGACCTTTTTGCTCATTGCACAGTGCACAGGTTGGAGCTCAGTACCAGCTTCCCAGCAAACCTGCACAGAAAAAGTGTGTTAAGAAAATGATGGCTGTTTCTGTTAGATGTGTAATGGTACATTTATTTGTACATGACTACCTGTTCATGCAGGTAGGTAGATGTTAACTGCATTTTGCTAACTGCTGGGATTAAAAAAGTAGAAGAATGTACCATGTACACCAGGGGTCACCAATGTGGTGCCCACGGGCACCTGGTCACCCGCAGGGACCACAGGAGGTGCCTGCGGAGCATGTTCTAAAAATAGCACTCATCATCAAGGAGCACCACGTAAAAATCGTCATTAATTAAATTTACATTTTTATCATATGGATAGGTCTAATGTTAACATTAAGTTTTGCTCCTGGAATGTCAGAGGGCTGAAGAAGCCTGCAAAGAGGAAAGCATTTATTTTTTATTTATTTATTTATTTTTCTTAAAGTGAGCAGAGATTTCTATCGCTTTTCTTCAGGAAACACATTTTGAGAATCAAGATCTAAGTGATTTCTGTAAGGGTTGGGTGGGCCAGATTTTTGCTACAGCCTACTCATCTTATGCTAGAGGTGTCGCGATTTTGATACAAAAATATTTTTACCTTTTACTATTACAGAATGTGTTAGATACCCGAGGCCGTTTCATCAGGGTCACTGGGACACTTTTTGGACAAAATATTTCATTGCTGAACTTTTACTGCCCTCCAGGTTATCACCCTGATTTTCTTTTCAAAACATTCTCTGAGTTTGTAGAATTGACTTCTGATGACTTGATTGTGGCAGGCGATTTCAATTGTGCAATTGATCTCTGTGTGGATAAATGTCCCGTGTTTAACCCCCCGATATCTAAACGGGCCAAGATGCTCTCCTCTATTTGCAGAGACTTGAATTTTACAGATGTGTGGAGAAGTTTACATCTAACAGATAAAAGTTTACTTTCTTCTCCCAGCCCCACAGAAGTTATTCTAGATTAGATTACTTTGTTGTGCCCTCTAAAATGTCCCAGGTCCTCTTCTGTTCTATTGGCAGTATTATTTTTTCTGACCATGCGCCACTGTATATAACTATACCTTTTATGAAATAGGAACTCAGTCTAAATTTTGGAGATTAAACTCTTTGCTTTTAAGAGATAACCGTTTTAGCTCATATTTTATTTCTGAACTGAGGAATTCTATTTTTTTTTACTTCTTTTTTCCACTGATGGCCTCCCTTCTCCCCTTACAGCAATCCTCTCCACACCATTATTATGAAATATTTATTCTAGTAATTATCTAGTTGAGTTTATTATTATTATTATTATTATTATTTTATTATTATTATTTAATAATAGGAGAGAAAGAAAGGACAGACAGAAAGTAAAACTAGAAAATATAAAAAATATACACAAAGAGAGCACAAGGCAAAACACCCGACCACTGTCCGTACACCTGCGAAGAACATGACAAAACACAACAAAATACATATGTATAAAGAACTTAGAATATTCATGGCTTTGGAGTACATTTCTATAAATATATATATATATATACCCATTCCTACACATATATACATACATACATATACTGTACATGCATATACATTCACGTACACATCTAGATATCTACATACGATACCTGCATCTATTTGTGTGTGGTTGAGAGCATGCATAAGTGTATGAGGCTTCTCTGACAGAACATTTCATTTTCACCATGATTTTAATTTGACAAACTAAATTAAATTAGGAATAACTACCAAATCAAGTTAATCTTACTCAGCAATCTTGTACTGCTTTAATGTGAATCCGCATTTAGTTCACTGAACTTAACTATATCACTTAAATTTAATGTGGTTTTCATATATAAAAATAAATTAACAATAGTAAGTTACTCTTACTCATTAATCCTGTATTATTTTAATGTGTATCCAGTTAGTTCACTGAACTTAATTATATCACATAAGTTGAACATAGGTTTTGTACATAAACGTAAAATAACCACATTAAGTTTAAGTATCGTGTCTTTCTTGTATAATACAGTATACTTAAATCTAATGAGTATATCATATGAAAACTTGTTATCAACATCTACTTAAAAACATTATGTACAACCACTTGACATAACATTTTAAATTAAATCCATTATATATTTTTTTGAGTGTTTCAACCTGTATAAATATAGGATGAATTGAATTTACTTTTTTAGAGAGCAGTGAATAGAGCAGTTACGATTCTGTCAAGCATCCCAACCCCCCAACACCGCCACCCCCCCCCACCCCCCACCCCCTAAACACGCAAACACAAACTTCACTGTCTGACCCGAACTCTGACTTCAGTCCTGCGCGTTGTTCTGCTCCAATCACTGTTACCACTGCCTTCAGGCGCTTTAATTCTCTGTTGTCCAGCTAAGGACAATCCATTCATCCATTTATTTTAGATGATAAATTGGACTACCTTTTCGACATTTTGATCCTGTTATTTTGACTAATTTTGAAACGTAATGTGAATAATACACATCAAACATTTCACTTTTTTATTTTACTGTAAGCTTTTTTATTTATTATCTTTGAAATGTATGCAGGAGTTCTGACACATTGGCACTTGTGCGCACTCCGCAGAGCTATCTGGAGATACTCCTGGGCATAAAACGTACACTGTCTGCAGGGTGCACAGCTGAGCTTGGTGAAGCTGACACCCTGCACCCACGTCAAAAATTCCAGTAAATACGATGAGCGGTTAGTGCTATGTTTGTGCTACGTTTGTGCTGGTTTGTGCCGTTAACATGTTCGTTTGTTGCACTGCTTTGGTTTCTGAGACAAAGTTGAAGCTAAAGCTGAAGGTGGATGAAGACGCTCATCCCCGCGGGATAAGTGGTCAACATCTCTGCTGGCAGCAGCATGTGTGCGAGCTGCTGTGCCTGCTGCAGCAGTAACATCCACACCACAGACATGGACAACGTCTCCAGTTGTATTTTTAATAAATAATCAAAATAAAAATGTGATGACTTTGGACATTTACAGGCGGAGATATGAGCTGACGGATTTGATTGAACAGTTGCCGGAATGCACGTGGTGAAAATCAGGGAGTTCCCAGATCTTGTTCCGGCAGGATCCGGCTCAAATTAACCACTGGATGAAGATGAACCAGAGCCTACATGTAGATAATAGGGGTGTAACGGTATGCTAAAGTCACATTTCGGATCGGTTCAGTTTTAAGGAGGGCTCGGTTTGGTTAATTTTCGGTACAAAAAAAAGATAAAATAAAGACTGACAAAACGTTTATTTTGACAATATGCCAAGTACAGTGACCCATTTGGATGTAGTTTAAATAAACGGCACTCTTTACAATAAATAAACTAACAATAATAAAAATCTTAATAAACATAATAACAGCCAGAACCAGAACAATGAGCAGCAACAGACTGTTTACAATTTAAGTAATCAAGTTTTAAGTTTTTGTCCAAAAAGACGAACTTGTCCACATTTTTTTAAGCTTTTATTCATTTCAAATAAAATAATACAACAAATGAAATAACACAATTACACAAGCCTTACATAAAAAAAGAAATTTAAAATGAAGGGTGGCAGAATGACGAAAAAATCTTATTTGTTTTTCTGCCCCCTTAATACAGAACAATTAATTCAAGCAAATCCACAATCATTGTTCGCATACAGAATAATGTTGTTAAGTCAAACTCCTTCAATAAGCTGTGTAAAAGACAGTAGAAACTCAGTATAGGAAAAAAAAAGGACAAAAAAGGGAAAGGAGTGATACATGTATTTATGAAATTAGACACTATTTACTCATATCATATATATATATTTGCAAATTTTTTAATCATGTCTTTAAACGAAGACATTGATTTAACATTTTTAATTTCAATATTCAAATTATTCCACATTCGTATTCCTTGGATTGAGGTTGACCGACCTCTCAAACTGGTTCAAAATTTAGGTCTCAAAAAAATCCCAATTCCTTTTAAATCATAACAACTTTGGCGTTTAAGAAAGTATTTTTGAATATTCGGTGGCAATGCATTTATGTGGGCTCTGTATAGAAGAGAAAGAATGTGATAATCGACCAAATCATAGAATTTTAACAATTTCAGTTTATAAAACAAGACTGCGGTGCCTCGCTGAAGCTCTTTGTAGCTTTTTTTTTTTTTCAAACAATTTAATAATTTAATACAGTTTATTTTGAAATGAATAATCCGATCAAAAGAAAATATAAAGACAAAAAAAGACAAGTTAATTGATAATTTACCTCGAATCTGTTGCGGATCCAGAAGGCTGCTAGGACCGCGGATTGGATCCGGTCCCCAGGAGACTAGGCTGGGTGCAGCGACTGCTGATCCGCTGCCGACATCGAGGGGCTGATTGGTTGGTTGGCTTCGTAGCCGGGCTTCAATGCTCGGTTGTTGAACCAGGTGCTGTGGACGTCGGGCTGGGAGTGCGGCGGACCAGGAGTGAGGTGGTGCAGTGGGCTTTGGACGAGTGACCTGACGCTGTGGGAGCTGCTCTGCTGTCGGCGTGGGATTCGTTCTGATGCCGCTCGGCCGGCGTGCTTGCTGGGAGTAGATTTGA
The DNA here is from genome assembly GCA_031762315.1 of Hypsolebias antenori. Taxonomy (NCBI): domain Eukaryota; kingdom Metazoa; phylum Chordata; class Actinopteri; order Cyprinodontiformes; family Rivulidae; genus Hypsolebias; species Hypsolebias antenori. The sequence goes on along the minus strand of JARVGS010000400.1, from coordinate 5,932,194 downwards.
CATCGGTTATCCTGCGGGTTGCTGGGACCACGGGGTGCTTCGGACGTCGGTTCTTTGGGATTGGACCTCAGTTGGCGTTGGGTGACAGGTGGGCCTCTGGACCAGGCCTCGGCCTCCGGGTGACATTGAACGGAGCTGCTGCCGTACTGAGGGGAGTTCCTGTGAGTTATGTCAGGTAAATCTAAAAAAAAGGAAGCACCTGACCAAAACTCAGGAGAAATGGATGAAATTAAAAAATCTTTAAATTTTATGAGTGCCGAACTGGCAAAGTTAACATCCCAGCAAACACTCCTGATGGGATTATTTGAAGAAATAAAGCAACTGAAACTTATAATAAATAACAAAGACAAAAAAATACTTGAACTTGAACAAAAAATTGACGATCTAGAACAAAGTGCAAGACAAGAGAACTTAGTAATAACTGGTCTGGAGGTTAAGCCCCGATCTTACACTAAAGCTGTCACTGGAACTGGAACATTGGAAAATGCACCACATCAAGACCATCAAGACCTGCGGACACTTGAAGATCAAGTGGTAGCTTTCTTGCAAGATAAGGAAATTGGCGTCGAACATGAGGACATTTCAACCTGTTATACTCTGCCGAATAAAATGGACAAAACAAAACCAGTAATCATAGTCAGATTTATTAGCAGGAAAGTAAGAAATAATGTAATAATGCAAACAAGGAAATTAAAAGGATCTAAAGTCTTTATAAATGAACATCTTACAAAAAAAATAGTGACATTGCACGTGAAGCAAGGCTGTTAAGAAAACAAAATAAAATAACATCAACATGGACGAAAAACGGTAATGTATGGATTAAAATACAGGAGGGATCACAGGCCAAAATGATAAAAGAGTTGAAAGATCTGGAACGACTTAGATGATTTCAGAAAACTATACCTACATAAAATAAATGATATTCTGATGAGTTTGAGCATCTTGAAATGATGGCAAATGATGAATCTGAATATAAAATTTATAATGTTGAAGATATTACTGATAGAAATTTTTACCCAACTGTACAAGCCAGTGAATACTTAAATGTTGAAGAGTTTAATGATATTAATACTGCAAAAGAAACACTCACAATAATTCACATAAATTGCAGAAGCATTACTGCAAATTTATCTGTGATATCTGACTATTTAAAAACATTTAACAAGCCTTTTTCAATAATTGCAATGTCTGAAACCTGGTTAAATGATGAAAATATACACAATGCTTATATTGAAGGATACAAATTTTATCACATGAATAGAAAAAATAAAAAAGGAGGAGGAGTTGCTCTGTTTGTAAAAAATGAAATTAAATGTAGGTTAAATAATGAATTGTCTATGAGTGTAGACAATTTAATGGAAATAATTACAA
>JARVGS010000400.1:5729426-5739520 GCA_031762315.1 Hypsolebias antenori | reverse complement strand
TCCCACACTGCAGTCAAGTGCGCCTCCTCATCCTCCTCCCTGCTCCGCACTGCGGGACAACCAGCACTACTCTAAGTTTTCAGCCACAAAGAAAAAACTGCCTAATATTCAGCGCTTTGTCACTGGCTTAGAAAATAGTTGCTCTCAATCTTCCTGCTCAATTCAGAAAAACATCCTGGTCGCTCCGTCATAGCTTCAAATACTCTGAATGCACGACGAGATTTTTTTAAGAGCAGAAGCAGTAATGTGAAGCGACAGCTCTGATGTGCTATTAAGAAGCTTGTTATTGTTTAAAATTAGTGTTTATATAATTTTTTTTTCAGTTTACATATCCAATATAGGTTTTATTCATTCAAAGCAGTCAAATTTGTTCATAAATTTATTATTATTGGGCTAGAGAGTTACTGGATTCAAGCAAACAGTTACCGGAATGCACCCTTCAAAATAAGAGTTCCAGGATCTTGTTCTGGCAGGAGCCGGCTCAAATTAAACCATAAGCATTGCATGTCTGAGATTTGAGCCAAAACTTTACTAGATTTTATTTTTTAAGCACTTAAGACTATGTGTTGGAAAAGACTCATCTGTAAATCCTACTGATGTACATCTGGTAAATTGAAAGATGAATTCAGTGGTTTGAAATATTTGCCAGACAGGCAAATGAACACATGCAAACACAAGCAATTGCATCAGCACCCACCAATTAAAGGTAGTGGTTCAAATTTGCTTATCAATAATAATAAAAATAATAAAAAAAAACTCCAATAGATTAATTAATCAATTTTGTAGAGGTATAAAGTTGATATGAAGCAAGTCAAGGAGGGTACAAAGAGACCTGTGACTGAGTATCTTAGTGCCTAAAACGCATGGGTTCAGTCTGAAAAAACAACTTGGCAGAAGTACAAAACAGACCAGGACCCCCTGAAAAAGAAACAAAAGCAGCTGATAGTAAGTTGTAACATACCTTGTACTGATAATCTGGGATGTAGATAAGCTGTGTGAAATGGATGCAACTCAGCTGAGTGTTTTACATTTCAAATGTTTTACATTTTATTTCATGATTCTTCCTTTACTCATGCTTCAATTATCCATTAAGTGTTGAGAAATTTGGCTTGATGGGTTTTACATAATCTGACTAAAAACAAACAACAACAAATAAAGGACAATCCACAGAAATGAAAACCAGCACAAACCTTAGATGTAGATTTCACATTGATAGGGTAAAACATCAGTCTGGAACACACTTGGTACATTTGGGGATTTTTAACCAGCAAACTACATATTTATAATAAACAAACTTACTTCTATACCATACATCTCCACATCCCTTGTAAAGCTCCCTCCAGGGTTCTGGAAGAGAGACTTTGGCCCATTGTTGAACCTCTGGTTCAGGAGAAGCAGCATTGCTCACTGAACAGTGAACCAGGTCTTTATCCTTGCCGGATTGCTGACAGGGGAGTTTGACTGACCAGTCTATCTGTGTTTTGTGGATCTGTGTAAGGATTAGGATAGTGTTCCCTAAGGAATACATAGTTCCCACAAACTCAAACGGTATTGAATAATACAATTTTTACACCATTTTTGTAGGCAAGCACTAGACGACGATCATGTTGGCTTTCAGACAGACCAAAGCAAAGTACATTGCTTGGCTAAAAAAAAAAAAAAAATAAAATAAAAAATTGCCACCTGGATTTAACCAAGCAAACAGGTACAAGCCTTGTTTTGAATAATTACTACATGGGCAATTATCTTTCAGCTGGTAACAAGTTATTTAACCCCAGCTGGTGCAATGAGTTGCTTCTCATTTCTTAAACCACCATGTTGAAAGACACATGACGTGGTCGTGGAAAAGATGTCAGTCTGTTTGAGAAGGGTCAAATCATTGGCATCAAGCAGAGAAAACATCTAAGGAGATGGAAGAAACTATTAAAATTGGGTTAAGAACTGTGCAACGCATTATTAAAAACTGGAAGGATAGTGGAGACCCATCGTCTTCAAGGAAGAAATGTGGCCGGAAAAAAATCGTGAATGATCGTGATCGCAAACGTTTGGTGAAATCAAAGAAAAACAACAGTAGCACTAAGGGCTATGTTTAACAGTGAAAGTAAGAGCATTTCCACATGCACAATGTGAAGGGAACTCAAGGGATTGGGACTGAACATCGGTGTAGCCTTAAGAAAAACCACTAATCAGTGAGGAACTGGGAAAAAAAGGCTTCAATTTGCCAGAGAGCATAAAGATTGGACTCTGGAGCAATGGAAGAAGGTCATGTGGTCTGAGTCCAGATGAACCCTGTTCCAGAGTGATGGGTGCATCAGGGTAAGAAGAGAGGCAGGTGAAGGGATGCACCCATCTTGCCTAGTACCTAGTCATCTTTGCAAGATTTTGGTGAAAAATTAATGCAACACTGGATGAAACGGATCTTGTGACATTGTAGAAACTTATCGAAACAACGCCACAGTGAATGCATGATGTAATCAAAGCTAAAGGCGGTCCAGTAAAATATTAATGTGACCTTTTTTAGTTTGACCAGGCAGTGTATTAAAAACTGATTCATGCACTGACGGTTAAAATCTACCTGTTGTACTTCATAAAGTAAAAAGTATCTGCTCCAGGAGGAGGCCCTAAATGCTACAAGGCTGTTAATACATTTAGCGTCCAAGATAACGGCTCAGAGAGTCTCTGTTCAACTTCAATAAAGCTCGTCTTTGTGGCAAACTAATCAAACCCGCTGCAGCTTTAAGGATATTTTAAACCTAAAGGCGGTTATGGGACGACGTTTGATTCAGTCAGAATCAAACCGACAACCAAGTTCAGCCAAAATATTTAAAAAAATTCGGTGTCAAATTTCCACGTCGACGTTGGTGCTTAATCAAACGGCTACATAGCTTAAAAAAAAAAAAATCAAAACACGTAGATGAGAAGTGAAATGGCGAAACGTCTGAAGGTTTGGCAGTGGAGCTGGATGATGCGAGCGGGCTGTTAGTGGTCAAACAGGAAATGACACGTTGGCGCCCTCAACGGGTGGCAGAGTCCCATAGGAACAGCATTAGACTGGTGACTGGGACCCAGTTCTTACAGATGGCAAGACCGCCCAGAACCAAGCTCCACGACGAAAATAACAAAAAGGGAGTGTTTGGCAGGGGAGGGAATAATAAAGTTAAGCAATATAAAAATGCAATACCACAAAAAAATGGAAACAGTACATGGTTTTAGTTTTTACAACTGTTCGTTATTGCAGACGTAGTCCACGAGGTCTGTAACTCCTAACAGGTCGTCTTCGTCGTCATCCTGCGCCGACACTTCCTGCCCCGCCACACCGTTCGGTGCCGTGGCAGCAGCTGGCGTAGAACCGACGGTTTTGGGTGGTTCTAGAGGAGGGGTGCTGCCTGGAGCAGCAGGGGCGGGGTGGCTGACGAGGCCGTCGAGGCTCTTCGTCTCGTTCTGTCCGTTTGTGGACCGCAGCTCGACCTGATCACAGTCCAGCGGGTCCGTTCCCTTTGACTCCTCCTCTGCAGGCTTCTTCTCCTTCGGTTTTTCCTCCTGCGCCTCCTCGTCGGAGTCGTCGGAGTCGATGCGGTTCACCCGTTTGCGGATGGGACGATCCTCCGAAGAGGAGGAGGAAGAGTCAGAGTCGTCCTCTTCGGAGGCTCGCCTGCGTTTTAGTGCTAGTCGCCTGCGCCGCTGTCGAGCATCTTCTTCCGAGGAGTCCGCTCGTCTCTTTTCCCTCCGGTCCCTCGAGTCTTCTTCAGAGTCTCGAGAGAAACTCGCTGGAAAAACAAGAACAGGGATTACTGAGTATGAACTTTCTTTGTCAAGAACAGGGTAGTTTAACTTCCAGAGCCAAAACCACCCAAAATAAGTCTGTACGATGACGTCATGGTATACTTTGTCTTTTCAGCATGACTTAGATCAACGTTTAGTTTTTAACCATCGGAGCAAAACTGCGCGGTTCTGACCGTCACTGTCTGAGCTGTCGTGATGCCGTCTGGGTTTGATTTTGGCCCGGTTGGTTTCTGCTTGAGAGCCTTCCGACTCGGACGTCTCGCAGTAGTTCACCTCCTTCTTGTGGCTCCGCCGAGACCGCCGTCGACTCATGTCCAGATCGCTGTCGCTGTAGTCGCTCGAGCCTTCAGTCGCTGCAACAAATAATCACTTTTTTACAAACGCAAAGAAAAAAAAACTAAAATCAGAGAGTTTGTCTGCAGGAATGAGCCGAAACGTCAGCAAACTGCAAAATATCAACCAAAAGTGTTTCAGTCAGATCGTCTAGTTTGAAGGCAAAGCTGCTAAATACTAAGACAATGAATAGAGACGTGTGTCTTGTAAAAATAATAAACCTATTTAAAATAATAAAAATATTTTTACTCATTCTTTGGGCATTTTACAAAGAAAAATAATTGTGAGAATCCAACCTGAGCTAAAACTGGAAAGTTTTATTTGTTTTTTCTGACAGCGAGAAAAAAATGGGTGCGCGTTTTTTTTACGCAGCGTATGTAAACATTTGAACTCAGAAGGGTTAGACACCTATCTCATCCTCCTCCACATCATCATCCGTCTCCTCTTCATCGTCCGAGTACCACCTCGGTCTCCGCCTCCTTCGGGAGCTCTGCCGACGTTTCTGTAGCCTCCTGTTCCTCCAGGAGGAGCGATGTCTGCCGCTGTTGTTGCTACCGAAGTCGCTGTTGTTGGACTCCTGCTCCGTTTCTGGTTCCGACTCGTTGTCTGATGCGACAAACTCATCCTCGGAGCTGAAGACAAACAGAAACGTGAAGGGTTCGGTACAGATCTGAGGTCAGTGCTGAAATATACCCCGTACCTTCCACTGAGGCGAAACTCTTCCTCGCTCTCCTCCTCGTCCACGGTGCTGTCGCTGTCCAGATCGTTGAGCCGCCGGCGTTTCTTCCTGCGCTGCCCGGCGCTGGGTCGGGGCGGCCGGCCGTTCTCTTTCCCCTCCTCCGCCTGGAGGATGGTGGAAATATCTTTACCTCTGTGGCCTGTGATGTTGGCCATGTCTTTACCTCGACCAGCTCCTGCAACCGCAGAGGAAAAACTATCAGCTTTGTTCCTCACATCATGACAACAATTCAAGCTGCATTCATCCTTTGAACCTTTAATTCTTGGATTACAGTTTGGATTAAAGAAGATGAAGAAACTTTAGAGGTGCTGAAAACTTCATTTATCTTGTTACAGCTGCTTTAATCGTACCTCCACCTTCTGCTTCTTTGATGTCTTCCTCAATGGCCTCCTCGATCGCCTCGTCGAATTCATCAAATCTGTCGTTGGATGCAAGCATGAGTCAAAAATCTGTACTTAAAAGTGACGATCGCATCATTACGTTTACAGGATACTTCTATTTCAATGTAAACAGTTAAAGGCCAAGCAGGTTCAGGTAACACAAAAAACAAGTGGCTAAAACTAAATAAAAAGGAGGAAATTTATGAGGTGGAACTTCTAACGTTTAATTAGAGCGTGTATTTAATTTTATATCGTTCATCGATTCTCAACCTGCTGAAGTGTAATGTTGACAGGATCATGACAGAGTAAACAGAAGCGGACAAAAATAAACAACAGCGTCACTGTTAAAATGGTTTCCATCGTGAAAAGTGCCATTAGTCGTGCACAAACAGAAACACTAAAGCTTTGACTTCTGTGTTTTATAAACTAATATCTATGAGCCACGGGCTGTGGAACAGGCTGATAACTGTACCCAACTACAGTATAGCTCTTTATTTTTAAATTATCCACCATAATTAAACATTTCAGCAAACAGGCAACGTTTAAATTGCGTCAAAACAAATTTGACCAAATGTAGAAATTGTGCCGAAGTTGAATTTTCCACAAATTCAAAAAGTCTTTCACTTTTAAGTTTTTTTTCCCCATGCTTTTATTGCCATCAAAATCAATCCTGATCAATGAAACTGTGAAATCAAACTTCTACCAAATCATACTAATTAAATAAAAATATATAATGTAAAGTTAGTCGTTGCGTAAATATTCACAGTCTTTACAAAGGGGACTTTCCTGCTCCAACACAGACAAAAAGACTTTTGAAAAGTCCAAGTCAGGACGGATAAAAAAGGATTTCCAAGCTCAAAACATTCCCAGGAGTTCTGTCTGATCATCACCAAGAAATGGAAGGAATGTGGGACGAATCAACGAAGAGCAGGTTGTCTCCGTGCATGAAGGAGGATAGTGAGAGAGGCCATTAAGATGCCTGAGAGCTCTCTGAAGGTGATGGAAGACTGAGCATACGACAAGCCTCTTATCACTTGTTTAAAATATAAACTATTGTTGAAAAAATATATATTTGAAAATCTTAACTAGATGCTAAACCATCAGTTAACCATCTGTTGGTGTACAGGGCCAAACACCTGCAGGAGAAAGCTGCCTTTTAATATTTCAATAGATCTTCAGATTATTTTATATAAAGTTGTAATCATTAAATGATTTTGAATCTAAATCGACCTAAAATTTAATTTTTTTGTTGCGCAGTTTGTCAATCAGAAGCGATAACATGATCTGAAGTAAACAGGAATAAGCTCACAGCGTATTTAACAGAGTTGATACAACAGCAGCCATAAAAGCATGTTTATATTTTAATTGACTCATGCAGATATCAGCCGAGTGACTGGTTGTTAAAAACATCTCAAACCTGTAGCTGATGGTCTTCTTCGCTCTCGTTGACCTACGACCCCAGCTCTTAATGCGCTTCGCTTCTTTTTTCTCTTTGATGATGATCTCTGGCTTTTCCTCCTCCTCCATGTCCACCTGGAAGGAGTTCAGGACGGTTAATTTTAAGAACCTCAGCGCGTGATTCGGTTTGTCTCCGTGCAGCGTCAGCGTGTACTTACAGATGGCGTGATGATGTTCTCAACGCTGATTCCTACATAAATTAGACGTTCTTTCCTGCAGGAGACGAAATGCAACAAGAAAGCACACATTGGTACCGAATTTAAAACCTAAGACATTGTCTTTCACTTCCTTTGGTCAAATTCATGGATAGGCCTGTCACGATAACAAATTATACTGGGTGATTAATTGGCTCAGAAATTATTGCAATAAATGATAATATTGTTTGGAATTTGACAATAATTAGTAATTATTAGGGGTGTAACAATACATCGATTTACAATGATATATTGATTAAACGATTAATGATTCAGTTATATCGTGGAAAAACTACAACATTGATTCATATCATCCTCTTTAAAATACGCTTTTATTTTGAAATTCCCAAGCCACTTCCGTGCGCGGCTGTGCTCTGCGGCCTCCTCAGCAACATGGCAGACGAGGCAGAAAACACAGATAAAGAAATTCACTCTCCTGCTGGATTTAAATCAACACTGTGGAAACATTTAGATTCCGACAGAAGGTCGGCTCAACAGAAAAACTCATGCCGTGTGCAACAGGTGCCAGCACAAGTTAAAATACTCGGGAAACAACAAATTTGTCCGTTCACCTGAAGAAGAGACACGGCATTGATAGCCATGTTATGTAAGCTCAATATCTATTTTTGTTTCTTTATAACTGAAAGGTCATCAGGACACTTTTAAGTTAACTGGTTTAAAAAAATGCACTTAAACATGAGAAATGTGAGACTAATACTGAACAGGTCATTTATTTTTATTTTTTTCCATTAAGAAAAAAATATTTAAATGCCTGATGCAAGTAATATAAATAAAATGGTTGAATCTTATTTGTATTGTTTTTGTAAATTTACTTATATGTAAATGAGATGAGCATTGTTATGGCAATATATCAATTGCAGACTTGTGAATCGAACAGAATCGAAATCGTATCGTGACAGACTTTGTGATAGAGAAAAATTGTATTGTCATACAAACAAATCAATATAATATTGTATCGTGGTAAAGCTGTTGATTTACACCCCGTAGTAATTATTGTCAAATTTAAGAAGAAATGTTGGTTAATTTTTGAGTTTAGTACCTTTTTTGACCACTAGATGGCAGTATAAGACTGTTTGAATTGAAGGATGGATAGTGAGGGAGAGAGCAGCGTGTCTCTTTAAGAAAAATGGGAGCAAGGCCCCTTGGGTCGTCTCTTGTTCCTGTTTTTCGGTTCTCAAAACGGAGGATGCTCGTTGTGGTTTGAGCTCTTTAGCATAGCATTTTTCACACAAAGCTTTTAATAAAAAATCAGTAAACAAGTTCTCAGCTTCTTTTTGTAGAGGAAAAACAACTTTTTACACAAAGGCATGGGTTTCAACCGTGAATTTTTGAGATCGACAAGACAGAGGTTTTTTTTTTCCCCGGGGTCGGCCTGTTAGCTTAGTTCGTAGTTAAGCTTCTCAACTTAGCTGCTTTTAACAATCCAAAAACGTAATTTTGGATGGTTAAAACAGATTTTAAAGAGCAAAGAGAAAGGGAGAGGTCAGTGAAGAGCACTAGAGTTGAGCCTTGTCATCCAGTGTCTTCAGTAGAAAGAGAGACACAAAGAAACGATAAAGCCGATAAATGAAAATAAGGTTGATCATTTTAATTTATCATGTGAATAACTTGATTTATTGTTTATTGCAACAGAACTAGTTCAGAGTATATCTTAGATACATGTATACTGTTTCTCATTATACTTTATATGTTTTGCTGTTTTTGGATGTAACTGGGACCTTGGGTACACAATTTCATTCTACCTCAAGTACCACATGTGATGCGAATGATAATCAAGAACCTTGAACCTTGATCTTTACCCGCTCTATTCTTTTTGGGTCGCAGAGGACGCTGACGCTCATATCCAGCAATAACTGCATGAGAGGCGGGGCACACTCCAGACAGGTCACAAGTCTATCACACGCATCCAGAGACAAATGAGACAAATAACCTTTCACACTCTCACTCACACCTAGGGACAATTTATAGTTAACAATAAGCCCAACATGCCTGTCTTTGGTGTGTGGGAGGAAACCGGAGTACTCTGAGAAAACCCACACATGCACCGAGACAACATGAAAACTCCACACTGAATGGTCCCCAGCCGGGATCTGGCAACCTTCTCACTGAGAGGTGATAGCTCTACCAACTATGCCACTGTGTTGTCCCCTGTTCAAACTCAATAAAGCAAATATACAGGTAATATTTATTTCAAAAATTAATACTGCTTAAAAATGAATACTGCTAAACCCTAAATGGTGCAACTGCCACTTGTTCTTCAAGCTGGATAAATGAAATTAAGAACACAAAGCTGTAAGACTTGCTTGACTTGATCTAGATATAAAGGTAACAACTGAGATGCAGATATGTTAGAGATGACATGCCAAAGTGCACATACTGGCTGAGAATTCATCCATTCATTCATTTTCTATACTTGATTATTCCCATTCAGGGTTGTGGAGAGCTGTTTTCAGATAACAGACAAAGGGTGGGGTACATTGAGGCCAGGTCATCAGTCCATCACAGGGTCAAAACAGAAACCAAAGAGTCTAGGCTAACAACTGACTTAACCATATCTCAATATTTTGTGCAAAAAGACTATCATGTAACAGTAATTTAGTTGGACTGTTCACTCTTGGGCCCAGCAGGATCCCTGATTACTACTTCCCGAGAGAACAGTCAAGGTCCATGAATCACACAGTAAATGATTCAAGGTAGACTTAAGTGACTGTAAATAAAGAAAGATTTATCCAACTAGTCTATTTTTAAAGAAGTTTGAAACGTCACCTTTTAAAAAACAAGTTCCGCTTGTAACTTAAAAGTATCTATGTCTAAACTCCCCTCAGAACCATTCAGATTAAAGGTTAAAGGTATATCAGGCTAAAAGTATCCGAAAAGAAGGAGGCCTGGTTGTTCAAGACTGGTAGTGCGGAGAGGTCTCTGCCTCCCACTGTGTATTTGACAGAGGATAGCAAGATAATCCTGCTCAGGCAAAACACTAACCAGAAGGAACAAAAAAAAGATTTCTGTGTAAAAATGGTAAAGCATTTTTAACAGATATGCTGTCTTGGATTCATAAAAAGCAAAGTTGATCATTCACATGCAGTTGCAAGGTAATTATTATAACTTTTACTAATGTTTTTTTTTATGTATGTGAATGTTTTTGTACAGTGTGTATATATATATATATATATATATATATATATA
>JARVGS010000400.1:5648220-5659616 GCA_031762315.1 Hypsolebias antenori | reverse complement strand
TTCCGAGTTACGGCAAAATCGACCTACGAACGGTCCTTAGGTCCGGAACCCGTTCGTAACTCGAGGACAGCCTGTAAATGTTTTTTTTTTCTGAACAGTGCCTGTAACACGGCTGATAAAAAAAATGCAGTAGTCTACCAGAATGTCATTGATTTCTATCCCCCAAGAGAGATGTGTATTGGGCGCTATGTGAGTGCCTGGGTGTGATGAAGCTAAATGTTTCGGTGGCATGATGCTCATTAGCCCATCAAAAAAAAAATCCATAAATTAGCAACGGTGTTCAAAGTGTGTGGAAAAAAGTAGTGGCTTATAGTCCAAAAATTACGGTAATTTAGTCTGTTAGCTAATTTCAGACTTGTAGTATAGAGAGGATCATAGATTTGTACAGAAGAGTCTTCTTAAAATATGATCATAATGAGTTCCTGACTTAAAGACTAAAAACAAAATTTTCTTTGCAGTAGAGGCTCGACGGGTAGCGTTTTGTTCTTCTGTTCGCTTATCTGTGCGTTTTTTTTTTGACTCGAACTTGTTCCACGTACTTGCTGTGATTTTAGCCGTTCAAATAAAACGTTCGGCTCGTTCAGGAGATGGCTGCTCTGACTTTTGTTTTTTGTAACTCTTGTACGTTTCAAAACATTTAGCTTTATTTAAAATTAATTTCCCTGTTTAAAGTACATTGAGATGTCGTTCTCTCTGAATTCTGCTCATTATGCTTGCTCTGTTTTATTATGCCACAGTTTTTAGCTACAGTTCTGCTACATTTAGCTTTTAGCCACAGTTTTTCTACTTTAGCTACCATTTTACTAATGGTAGCTTTTCTTTGCTGACGTCAGCATGGTTTCTGCTGGTTTTAACAAATCAGCTAAAGCCTCCATAACACTGCAGTTTGGCTGTTTCTCTGCCAACATCAGCTTTTGGCAACAAATAAAATTAGTTTGAAAATATTAAAAAGCAGAAAAGCATGCATTCTGCTCATCTTTAGTTCATCCAGAGTTTGCTGTCCTAATCTGTTGGAAGCTTTAGAACAAAACATCAGCTTAAACTTCACTTTAAAATGACTCATAAAAAGTTTATGTATTTAAACTAGCATTAAAGTGGTCTGAAACCGGCGGTTGGAGCTCTGATTACTAACTCTGGACTGGCTGGTTGTAGTTTTTGGAGCTTTCTGAAAATCATTATAGTTTTCTTGTTTGTGTCCTGTCAGGATCATCTCAACGTGCTGCATGAAGACCCTGTGGATCTGCAGTTCAACCAGTCAGGGTACCTGTTCTTAGCCAACGAGGAGGTGGCTCACATCATGGAAGAGAACTACAAAACCCAAAGGTCACTTTTTTACTTGGAGGATCTGGTTTTGTGTCCCTGAAGCGCCACTGATCCAGACTTTCGTCTCATTCTGCGGTTCCAGGGAGATCGGAGCAAAAGTTGCCCTTCTGTCTCCAGCTCAGGTGAAGGAGAGGTTTCCCTGGATCAACACAGACGGAGTGGCGCTCGCTTCATACGGTGAGGACAAACAACATGAGCTGATATCGAGTCGTTGGGCCGAATGTAGCAGCTGGAGGGTGAACGAGCGGTAACAACGTGTTTATTCAGCTGCTTGAACATTCACAAGCTCCTCTGTGATTAAACAGAAAAACAGCCTGTTTGTAATAAACTAATGTTCAGTAAATCAAGATTAAAGAGCATCCATCACGTCCTGACAGGTGGAGTGAGGACGAGGACTCAGGCTTCCCGTCTTAAAACAAACTAAAGGATTAGCTTTTCTGTAAACAAGCAGCTGAACCACTGCTGAAACAGCTGGTCAGGCTAAAGAAATATGTATGTTAGCTAAAAAGAGTTAAAGTAGCAAATCACTGTAAAACCAAGGAGCAGCAAACAGCTAAGATACAAGCAAAAGGCTAGCTAAAAGAAGCACAAATTTAGCTTAGAAAGCAAAACAATTGCTAAAAGTAGCAGAAGGTGAGCTGAATGGTAGAGTAGCAAAGACTTGTTAAAAGCTTAAAGTAACAAAAGGCTGGCTAAAAGCTAATATAAACATAGCATATCAAAAGGCTAGCTAAAAGAAGCAAAAACTTGGCTAAAAAAGCAAAAGGTTAGCTAAAAGTAGCAAAAGGTAAGCTAAAAGCTAGAGTAGCAAAAAGTCAGTAAATGCTAAAGGTAACAAAAGACTGGCCAAAAGTTAATATAAATGCAAAGCAGCAAAAGTCTAACTAAATAAGCAAAAAAGTTACCTAAAAATAGCAAAAGATAAGCTGAAAGCTACAATAGTGAAGACTCAATAAAAGCTGAAAGTAGTAAAAGGCTGGCTAATATAAATGCAATGTAGCAAAAGACTAGCTAAAAGTTAAAGGTAGCCAAAAAGTAGCTTAAATTTTGAAGTAGTAAAAGGCTGGCTTAAAGAATCACAATAAAAGTTAAAAGGATATAGTAGCTAAATGTAAGAAATGCTGGCTAAAAGTAGCTAAACAAAAACAGAACGAGTGAGCTGAAGCAGATTTCAGAGAGTATGTTTAGAAGGAACTGAACACAACAGAATTTCATAGTGATAAGACTTCAAGTTAAATAATTTTAACAATTATAAAAAAGGTACAAAGACCAAAGGTCACAGCAGCCGTCTCCTAAAGGAGCAGATTGTTTTGATGTACGAAAATCACACAAATGATCCAGACGTAGTTAAACTGAGAAAAACATACAAAAAAAAAAAAAAAAAAACAAGAAAAATGGGATGAACGCTGACTCAGCATTCACACAATTAACTAAAATGAACAAAAATACTCACATCCAGGATGTAGGGAGGTGGCAGAATTAATCATCTCTCAAACCGTTTGTTTTTCAGCGTGCTGCTTCCTGTGTGACACAAACCGTCTTAAAACCAAATTAAATGAGCGGCAACTTTGTTTCGTTAATGAGCAAGATTTATGTATCGGATTCAAACCAAACTTGTCGTCTTGGCCACGACTCAGATCAGCTGAGAATCGTTGTTGCGGCTGGTTTCTCTCTGACATGTGGGTGTTTGGTGCCACGTAGGTCTGGAGAACGAGGGCTGGTTCGACCCCTGGACTCTGATGAACGCCTTCAAGAGGAAGGCCCTCTCCCTGGGGGTCACCCAGTGCCACGGGGAGGTCACAGGTCAGTTCGGACCTCCTCATATAACAAAAACTGGGTCTAAATGTTGACCAGAAAGTTCTTTTAGGCTGATAACCCAGTTTTGAGTTCTAAATTTAACATCACCTCACGTTATGTCCAGTAACCACCGACAATCCGTTTAATTTCAACATAAACGAGGAAGAAAATGCAGAAAAATGTCTAAAATGGCTGCAATAAAGTTTTGATGCAAATATTGGAGATGGATGGAAACTGACTGCTGTGCACATCGTTATAAGCTGCAGCACTTTATTTTATTTCAAACATCAAACGCATGAAAATTAAATTTATACACTTAAGTTCTGAAGCATTTTCATAAAAGCTATAATCAGAATTATATACCTTTTTTTGTTATAAGCTCAAAAAGCTGATTTTTGTAAGTAATAAATCTTTATATGTTAATACAAGCATGTTTTTATATTACTCCTCATTTTTGTTTATTTTTAGCAGCTGAGTATTTTTGTATTTTGAGCTGTTTGTTGTTGTTTACACTGCTTGTTGTTTGCCTTCGACAGATTTTTTTTATACAAAAGACATTTTCAACACCGCGGACGGAGAAACCGTCAAGCTGAGGACCATCAGGTGTGCCAAAGTGAGTGGAGCAGGAAACTCTGACGTGAGAGTCACCCATCAGGCGAAAGGCAGGCGGTTATGTAACTGCTCGGGTCAGTGTGTCAACAAAATATCTCGTGAACCACCAGACGGATTTAAAGACCGTTGTGCATCGCTGAACTTTTGGAGTTGACCCAATTCAAGTTGTTCACCGCGGCAAACCCATACATGGCTACAACGCCGCCATTTTAACAAACACTGAGCTCAAACTTGGTGTGGTAGTAGCTGAGAGTCATCCAAAATGTAAAACCTGAGCCCAAACACGCTGCATGAGAGATGCTAGTGAATAAAATGTCAAATCACTTTTATGCAATTTACCTTAAAAACACTTGCGCTGTAAAATACATTAGTCCCTCAATGATTGTGCCCGCCTCCAACGATAGGTGAAAAACCACAAAGTAGGGATGCTATATTTATTTTAGTATTTATATATATTTTAAGGCTTTATAAACCATTCCCACACGCTTTACAATGTTCTAAACTCTTAAACCTACGTACTTTTAACAGCATACATATATGTACTGTACAGTACTGCAAACATTTACTCACCAGCTCTGCAGACCAGCAGCTTGGTTCTGGTCGGGCTCGGTTCCGGTTCTGCAGACGTACCCTGCAGCGACGATGCCCACTGCCCCCTCCAAGACGAAGTGCACGTGGGTAATTGAGCTTCAGGATTATTTGCTGCTTTCCTGACAGTTCTGTGAGTTTCACAGATCGATCGTAACTTCTGACTTTACGCTGCAAAACGTTCCCTCCATTTCAGCAGAAAGCAGCGGCCTGAAGCACTGTTGGCTTCTGGGTAGTGAAGTTCTTTGACTGGTTGTACAGTGTAGCTTATTGAAAGAGAACTACAAAATGGTAGTGCCTGTCTGAAGTATTTTTTTCTTCGTTAAGTTTTTATCTCGTACCATCTCAGTCACGTGAGCAATATTAAAGTTGACAATTGTTGAAAAATCGTGAAAGTCGAACCGCAAAGTAGCGAGGGACTACTGTATTAGTGTTTTATTCTTTATTTCGTGTTTTTGATTGTTTTATTGTTTAACTGACATCTTGGCCAGGCCATCCTGAATTTGTTTTGTTTTTTAAATCTGGGTTAAAGAAAATCACCTGGACCCAGACGTGACCTCTTGTCCCGTCACTAAACTATTTTTTTCAAACAGTTTTATAATTTGTGATTATTGCCTGCCACCAAAAAGTTAAAGCAGACCATTATTTATTTTCCCATGTCTGTTAGCAAAATATCTCATGAGCCTGGAGAAGATTTAAATGAAAGCTGAAGTGATATTTGGAGTGCATCTGCAACTAATGCACTTCAGAACACAGTCACAGCTGAGCGATCCTCAAAAGCACAAAATGTGTAAAACTCAGTTAGTTTCATGAATACTGACCTGATATTTGGTGTGGTAGTAGCTGAGAGTCATTCCCAGTCACATCGTTGTCATTTTCCACCTTAAGCTGGTCGTAGTCTAAAGCTCTGGCAGGAAATGTTGAAAATGATCTTTTCATTTAGATCTAAATGTTTCGAAGGAGCTCAGACTAATAACAGAACATCAATGTTTTGTTATTTATCTGGAAACGTTTTGCAAAAAAAGATGTGACGTGGAGAACGAAGTCCTCCTTAAGAGCGATGCTTCTCGATTTGATTGTATTTGGACACAAACAGAAATAATATTTCACCTCCATGTCCACAGCCTCTGAGCTTGTTCACCCTGCAGCTGCCCCGGGTCAGGAGGACCCACAAGGCCTCAGCTGGTGAAGCCTCGTGGTTCATTTTGACCCCAGGGCAGCAGCAGGGTCGGCTCTTTGAACAGAGACTCCCAAACTGAAACCTTGAGCCTGAAAATGACCGTGTGTGTGAGCGGGATAAACTCCCAGTCCGGTAGTTCAGTAGTTGGAGTTGAATGTGGTGGAGCGGTGGTGTTAATGGGATGGTGTGTGCTGAGCAGGTAAGGATGCCCAACAGCATCGACTACCAGCCGGTGCAGTGCGCCCTCGTGGTGAACGCAGCCGGAGCCTTCTCCGCTAAACTGGCAGCGATCATGGGAGTCGGCCTCGACCCAGAGGAGACCGTGGCTGGAATCCTGGTTCCCGTCGAGCCCCGCAAGAGGTGGGTGACCGGCTCCTGCAGCTTTAAGCTTTCATGGTTTCTTTTCAGGGCACGAAGCAGTTCATCTCCACTGGTTTCTGGAACTGGGAGGTAAATGGTCGGTTCTTGTGTTCTGGTTTTTAGGTACATTTATGTGGTCCGCTGTCCTGACGGGCCTGGTCTGGACTCCCCCTTCCTCATCGATTACTCTGGCGTTTACTTCAGAAGAGAGGGTTTAGGAGGGAACTACATCACCGGAGTGTCACCAAAGGAGGTCGGATCGACCTCTGAGCGCAGTACTGACGTTTGAAAGTTTGAACAGACGAGCTGATCGTCTCGTTTTGTGTCGTCAGGCCGAAGAGCCGGACAGCAGCAACCTGGAGGTGGACCACCAGTTCTTTGAGGACAAGGTTTGGCCCAAACTGGCCCATCGAGTTCCAGCTTTTGAAAAACTGAAGGTAAAACAGTTTCTGAACGGAGTTTGAATCCACAGCTCTGCTGCGAGACAAACTCCTGCTTTTATTCTTTATAGGTTTTGTAGTTTTAGCTTCTTAGCAGCCAGAGTTTAAAGTGGATTTTCATTTTTCACGTGGATTACGTGACAATGCCTTTTAATTAAAAACAAAAAAGTGGTTCTCTTATGTCTTATGCTTCTTTTAGTTTTTAGCTACTGTTTAGCTTCTAGCTGGTCCATTATTATTTATAGCTTTTGTCTCACCTTTTTCTGCATTTAGCTCACCTTTTGTTACTCTCAGCTAAAGCTAGCTTTTTGATATTTTTATCTTTCAGCTAGCATTTTATTACTCTTTGTTTTTACTTAGTCTGTTGCTACTTTAGTATATTAGTACTATTAGCTTTTAGCTAATGTTCTGTTTTTTTTTTAGTTTTTAACAAACCTTTTGCTGCGTTAAGCAAATCTCTTGATTGTTGTAGCTAAACTTTTGCTGCTTTTAGCTAGTGTATTACTAATTTTAACTCTTCGCTACCATTCTGCTACTTTTAGCTTCAAGTCTAATGCCAGTTTTAGCTCTTAGCTAGCCGTTCATTTCTTTTAATTACCCTTTTGCTTTGTTTAGCTATTTTTTACTACTTGCAGCTAACTGTTTGTTGCTTTTTGCTAGTTTTATGCTACTTTTAGTGTTTAAATAGCTCTTTTGGAGGTTTAAGCTTTTTGTTAACCTTTTGACGCTTTAAACTTTTGCTCCTTTTAGCTAACTTTCTGCTACTTTACGGTTTGCTGATTTTAGCTAGTGTTTAGCTTTTTTGGGGCATTTTTCTTTTAGCTCTTAATTGATGTGCTGCTTCTTTTAGCTTGCATTTTTAGCTTAGCTAGTGCTCTGTTTCTCTTAGCTTTAATAATTTAGTTTTAGCTTTTTCAGCTAACTTCGGCGGTGTTCTCATGGTTTCCACTGAAAAAGCCGTTTTCTCTGGTTTTTAAAGACTTTGAACTCAACTTTTTTTTTTTTTTTTTTTTAGCTGCAGCTCGTCTTCTTCTCTCCTCAGACTTTGTGATTCTGCTCTAACAGCACGTTTGACCCGACGTATTGTCGGCTCTTCTTCCTGTCAGGTGATGGGCTCGTGGGCCGGTTTCTACGACTACAACACCTTCGACCAGAACGGCATCATTGGTCTGCACCCGCTCATCAAGAACATGTACTTCGCCACCGGCTTCAGCGGCCATGGCCTGCAGCACTCGCCGGCGGTGGGCCGGGCCGTGGCAGAACTCATCCTGGAAGGACGCTTTAAAACTTTGGACCTGAGCTGTTTCGGTTTCGACCGGATTCTGAAGCATGAGCAGATGTTGGAGCGGAACATCGTGTAGCTCGGACACAACTGGAATCATCTCGAATAATGATGGTTGGAACGGGATCAGCTTGAGACTCATGGAGCTTCAAAACGTTTAATTTACTCAAACTGTTTTATTCGTCCGACAGAAAAATGATCCTCGTTTAAAATCAAAACCGTGACTTTATCCAATAAATCAAAGACAAAACTGAACAGACGTATTCTTTTGTTTTCCATTATCTAACATGCGCGTCACAACAATCAGTGAACCTTTTTCACAAGAAATATTAGCGGTGGCTCAAAATCGGCCTCAAACTCTCGTAGTTTTGCTCGTAAAAACGTCTCCGTACTTCAGACTGATTCAGTTCACGACCGAGAAACAGAAATGTCCGTTTGGAGAAACTGAAACAAACGTAGGCGACATTTAGACCTCAGTCTGCGCTGTTCTTAATAAAACTAATGTTTCTAAAGTTTGGACTCATTAAAGCACCAAATACAAACTCGAGTTTCAAACTGTAAAAAAGGTTCGGTCAGGTCCTCTGGACGGGTTCAAAAAACAAAAAAACTGTAGAAACGTTTCGTCTTTCATCTGAAAAACTTCATTCTGAGGAGCTGTGCTCAGCTCAGGCTTATAAAGTTTTTAAAACAGTTTTCTAATAAAGTCTTATAGCGTTTTAAACATTTATAGTTTTAATCATCACACTGCAGCACAACATGCACCTCATGTTAATTTCAAACTTGAATTTTAACTAAACCCTAACATTTATAAATATAAATCCTCTTGAGCTCTTTTCTTTATCCTCATGTTTTTCATGGTATAATCACCAGATGGCGCTGTGATTATTATTTTGTTTTTAATGCAGCCTCTTTGTTTAATCCTGTGGACAGACCTGATTTAACCTTGTTAGACTTTTCTACCTGGAGCAGCATCAGGACTCTGGATAATCAAATTAGATCAATCAGTCAAAGCTGCAGTTGTTCTGTGTAAATGTTGCAGCTATAATTTAAATACCTGCAACTTTTAATGTGCATTTTGATTTGTATATCCAAAAAAACTTGGAAATTACACTTTTAATTTGAGTATGAAAGATAAAAAAAAAATTAATGTGTGAGAAACTATAATATATCTTAATGTTTCAGGGTTAATGAGTGTTTTATGTTGTGATATCTGCAGAGCATGAGATTAACTTTGTTACTCGCAGATAAGATGACCGAGACTTTAGGCTCCTGTTTTATTCTTCAACGTTCATAAAAGTGTTAGTAATGAATGTTTTAACAAAAAGAAACATTTTATAAATAAATCCATACAGACCACCTTGGTTCAAGTTTCGCCTCTTTCACAGTAAAAGATGCTCAAACAGCTCAGGAGCGTCTGATTGTTAAAACGAGAGTGAATGAACTCTGAAATGGAGTAAAAATCAGAAGAATGACAGAGATTGAAGTTCTTTAGGCTGAAACGTGCCTCCACAGATATTTTTACCTTCCTGTGTGTCACGAAGCTGCTCCTCGTGCAGTAAAACCACGCCGACGTGTTCCTGACCCTGAGGTGCTCCTCACACAGACTTCAGGCCGAAGGAGGCGACGCCGTCATTTACCAGGTAAGAATCAGGTTGTGTGTGTGTGTGTGTGTTAGCCTTTAACAAACATGAGAAACGCCCACACTCAAACATGACATCATCTCCTGAGATGCTGCTGAAAATGTCAGGAAACGTTACAGACGTGCTTCAGTCCGTGCACGCTGAGCCTAACTGACCCCAGGAAACATCTGTATAAAACACCAGCCAGTTTGGCATAATGGGCTAAACGATGGTATGGTGGTAGTGGTAGCTGAGAGTCATTCCCAACGAATCGTACAAGATCGTGATCACTTATTCTCTTTCATTTCCCTTTTTTAAAGTTCAGTTTCTACGTCAGCAGGTCCAGAGCGAGCAGCGGCCTGCTGCCTGAGACGGACTGAACAGAGAGTTCTGCACAAGACCGCCAGCACAACTGAGGTGAACTGAAAAATGGCCCAGAAGAAACACAACATGTGGCACTAAAACGAGGCGCGAGGTCCAGAGAGGGTCTCGTTGGGCCATCTGTGCCCGTCTCTGAGCTGCCCAGTGGACCCCCAGACTGGACTTTGTGCCAGAGTCAACAGTTCTGGTGGACCAACAACATATGTGTTGTTTGATTACATCCTCTTTAATCTTCTAATCCTGTTTGATAAGGTGGGATTTATTATAAGCCCCACTTTGTTTCATCAACTGAGGATTTTATGGTTTTTACTGTAAAAAAAAAAAAAAATCAATTTAAATCTAATTTGGGATTTCTCCAAACTTGAAGAATCCAAATTTGACCCGTAGAAACCCGCTCGGTGCGGGTGGCAGCTTTATACAAAAACTTTTGTCGTCTTGTCAGAAAACAAACGAGCTCAGAGGAATCAAAGTTTCTTCTGAAGACGTAAGTCCAGTCTGCTCTGACGGGTCGTTGGAAACCAGAACTGAACATCACAGATCCGCTACAGTGGCGGTCCTCTCTGGATTTCATGCACCTTCGACCATCTTTGTTTCTCTTGGTTTCCACGCAGCCGAAGGCCTCTGGGCCCACAGCTGCAGGGCCGCTCATCACTTCAGCTCATTTCATGGAAATGTGCTCCAAAACAGCCAACTGAGCGTGACAAGGACAATCAGCTCTTCTTTTTGATGTAAATGTGAGGCAACCTTGCAGGTTCACGTTGGGGGAAGGGGGAACCAGGCGGGGAAACGCACCCGAGGGTGGGGGATCCTTTGTGTGGCCTCCTGTAAATCCCAAATGTTCTCAGGACTGAAAACAAAAGCAGCATGTGGCACCGGCCTCAACTGACGCACCTACTGCCGCAACAAAACCACTGAAGGCATTCAGGCCCCACTGCCACAATACCACCCCCCCAAGTCCTCAGGACTTTACAGTACCAAGACCCGCAGGAGAGAAGAGCTGCTGGTTCTGAATACAGAGACCGACGCCCCCCGGAGCTCCGCGGCTGCATGAAGCCAGCGTACACGGTGGCATGTGGCTGGGATTAGGAAATTTCACTGTGGATTAAAATCTTTCCAACGCCTCCATGGCCACCCGCTAAAAGAAAAGGAGTGTGAAGGTCCGACACAGATCCAGTGAGAACTGCAGGTCCATGGTCTCACTGAGCAGGTGAGTCCAAACCAAAACCTTTTAATAAAGTTTTGTATCTGCTTGTCCACCAGCTTTAGAGCATAAAGAGAATGTTAGATGTCTATAACGGTTGACGTGACCATTTGTGTATGTTTCAGAAATGCAAAGAAATAAAAAGTAACTTTATAACAGTTTGAAAGGCAATGCAGTTATATGTTTTCTCTAAAGTTATATCCAGACATTCAGGATGTTTAGAACGATTTGATGGTTTTGTTCAAACAAATGTTCTTTATTCTCAGTCGTGGCTCAAAAAGCAGCTCAACGCTTCACCGAGCGCTCCATCTCCTGCTTTAATGCCCTCAATCTCCTGTTGTTACAAAGTTTTTACTTTGTAAAACCCCGTTTGTAGATGAGAAAACTTTCTTTTGATGTCCGATAACGGAATTTTACAACTCTGGTTTACAACCCCAGTCCTGACCGTCACAGTGATGTGTGAAACGTAAATAAAACTGAATGCAACAATTTGCAAATCTCATAAACTCGTTATTTTATACACAATGGAGCACGGTATATCCATCCATCCATTATCTTTTACCCGCTTCTTCCATTTTGGGTCACGGGGGTCGCCGGTGCCCATGTCCAGCAA